>JAJOOR010000616.1:0-74364 GCA_036250505.1 Solanum acaule | reverse complement strand
GAACTGGGTCCGCTAATTAATCCCTTCTTTGGTTGTTTCTTTGAAATGACAGCCAGGGTATGTCTGAGATCTTTGATCATACCATTAGCAATTGGAAGCCCACACTCTTTCATCGACCTGATCACGGTGATGGAATCATCTGAATCTTCCGTGTGAAGTGCCATTTCACGGGATTTTTCCTCAATACTGTTTTTGAGATTAACAAGGTTGGGCGCTGCTTTCTGGGAATGCTGTTGAATATAGAAAAGCCCAACAGAGGGCTCATTTGCAATGAACTTTATCATGTCCGCCAAGGATTCAGTTATCTCTACAAAGCCGTCCACTGTGGAAAATTCATGCATTTTTTTGAAAGCCAACGGTTCATCATCACTGCTGGGGCAAGAAAACAATGAGAGTTTGTTCAGATAAATAATCAGGAGTCAGAAATTGGGGAGTGTATTCTATATGATGAGTAAGTTAACCAGATTTCTAGGGATGGTTCATCCACTTCGATAAATATTAGTGGTTTAATAATTATATACTACGTGAGGGGCAACAATTCAACGGGTAAAAAGCTAGGAAATGCTTCTGGATCTAAGCTTGTGCCAGAAAAGGTCATAATCATAGTCAAAAACAGTTGTAGTAACAACTACAACAACAAGTGAGGACTGGGGAGGGTAGTGTGTATACAAATCTTACCCTATCTTGAAAAGGTAGAGAGCCTGTTTTTGATTGACCCTCGGCTCAAAACAGATGAAAAAGATGACAATAGCAACAAGCAGGAACAAGAAGAAAGTACAATAATCGATGTTAAAGAATCAATAGAAACATATAGAAATCTAAGACTACGAAAATAAAAGACTAATACTAATAATCCGGGAATGGGAAAGCAAAGCGCTCGACTACCTACTAACCTTGTAGAAGAGAAAAATACTATTGAATTGTGTATCTACATTATTACATTGAGACCCTATTCATAGACCCTACATTAGATTCCTTTTCCAACTAGGACACTACAATACAATCCTTTTTCAAGTAGAATTCTATTTACTATTCCTAATTATATTCCTATTCGCCCCCAAGGCTTAGCTGAAGTGGCAAAAGGTGGAGGACTTGTTGCTCGGGTCGCAGGTTCAAGCCCCACACCATGCAAAGCGAAGCCCGGTATTTAAGTGGAGAAGGGTAGAGGGGCGGGCCCATTATCCACCGAGTTTAGAAGGCTGTGATTGGTCCAAAGGGCGGGTCACAGACGGATTTCTCGGTTATAAAAAAATAATAAAAAATTATTCTAAGTAGGATTTGTATATATTATTCTTGTTCCTATTCCTATTCTAACAGTATCATTCCAAGATTCTCCACCTATCACTATTTTCTCCTCAAGTTGTCCGCGAAATATTTCTTAAATTTAGGTTTTATAACTCTATTTTTAGATTTTTGAATTAGTTTTAGCCAAATCCCCGAATTTGTATCCATACCTAGATCCATATCCCCAAACTTTAAAATTCAGATCATGAAGAATCCGTCCTCTAGATTCACAACCATATCGGACACCTGCGCTCGAGTCTGAGCAACTTAGAATTGACAAGTGTATGTAAATTTGTAACCACTTTTTCATCCTTCCAAGCAACCCAATGGAATGTGTAGTGGGTTGAATTACAAGTTGTCAAGTGTCAAGTGCCGTAAGTTCTTTCCTACTAAGGTTGACGGCGGAGTTGTGATATGGAAGGAATCCTCGAACTAAATGGAAATTTATGAGGCACAGATTTTCAGAGGTCAGCAACAGAAATGAACAGCTTGCAATAACAAATCCAGTGTAATCCCACATGTGGGATATGAGGAGGGTAGCGTGTATCCAAACCTTACCCCTACCTTTGAGAAGGTAAAAAGGTTGTTTCCAAAAGACCCTCAGCTGACCAAACAGTGAAAAAGAGGCAATAGCAACAAACAGAAACAACAGCAAGATAATAAGATACCGAGGCAAAACCACAGGCAGTGACAGATTTGAAAATAAGGAATGAACTGCTTGCATAGACATTATAATAAATTCACAAAGAAAGCTCATAATTGTTCATATTTCACAAAAAGTCATGCTAACTGAGGCATGGTTTTTACAACTTTTTAGTTGCTGCATTTATATGCCCCCTTCAATAGATATGGTTTGGTTATATCAGCTAAGTACCCTCAGATGGGTTTTTCTGTTTCCACTTTAGCAGATTAACGTAACATGAATTACACTTGATGTAAAGACACTTCCGCGAGGATATTGCTAATAAGACGTGAAAATAGACTCTGATTATCACATACCCAACAAGTTGATGATGGGAACCAGAAGGGTAATGAACTAAAATCAACTTATCAAAGATACAAAAGAAAACAGAAACTACAGTGAGACCCAACATTAGCCTCTTCGGCTCTTCCCAACCCCACCATATAACAACAAGAACATATTACACAAAGTGGTGTCTGGGGAGGGTAGGGTACTGGGGGTAGAGAGGATGTTTTTAATAGACCTTCGGCTCGAAGGAGAACAATTCAAAGTAGATAAAAAAAGGCCCCCAACCCCACCATATAGAAGAAAAATATATAGTTGAAATCATCAGTCTACCACAACATACAAAGGATTTCAGGTTTCAATCCATCAAAGCATTAGACTCCATAAAAGGCCTGATCAAGTATAACCTCAAACCAGACCGAAGCAGTTGTCTTTTCTATAGCTCGAGAGGAGTATGTTTATAGTATACTTTGGAAAATCAAACTGGACACAGTAAATTCAGAAACAACAAGTGCCTGCCACATCCTTTTGAAGTAAACTACCATGTCAGCAATATGGATGAATCCCCAAAAAATGGAAGTGTAGATAAAAACTGTTTAACCGGTTAACAGTCTGAGAAATAGTAATCAGTCTTGCTCATTCCTTTTGAGCATAAATTAGTCTCCAGACATCACCAGTAAGAAACTCCACTAGAGTAGCAATTGACATGATTCCATTTGTTATCATTACATTTTTCTTTAGATTTTCATAAATTTGATTTGCAGCTTCATTTTATTTTATTATCTTCTCAGAACATATCATTCTTGACACAACAATTAGAAATAACAGGTAGCCAATAAGATGCAAGTTATGGTCAGAGAAAGAAATTTCAATGTAATTAAATACTTCCCTAAGAAAAAAAGAAAAAAAAAGGGAATATAGTTTCTAATTTTCCTGTATATAAGTATCTTACTTGAACATAGATCATGTCCACTAATAAGCCAATTTGAAGTTGAGATTTATGCAACCTGCAGAATGAAGTAGGTAACCATCAATTAACATCCATAATCTAACTCCATTTTGTAAATTTGCAAAAACTATGCAGATAAAATATACTGCAGGCGTCACGCAACAAGGACACTGATTCAGCCTAAGTTGCTCCGACTCTCCAAAAATGTTGCCGCACCCATGTCAGATCCAAATGCACTTCTTTTGAAGGGTCCGACAAGCATTGACATTTATGAAGAGTCCGAGCAACATAGGATTCAGCAATGTTAATTCTATTGTTCCAGCGTTTTCAAGATTCACCTATAAGCAGGGGCAGATCCAGGATTTAAGCTTTATGGGTTCAAAATTTAAGTTCTTAGAATTGAATACTCATTATATTTTTAAAGATATGGGTTCATATCCACTATTCATTGCAATTTTAGTGGATATTCACATATAAATTTATACTTTGCGTGAGAAGTACTAGATTTATATGAGCCCGGTATCCGCACTCTGCATCCGCCTTTGCCTACAAGCTGCTACACTGGAAAAAAACAGTAATACACTGAGAATCGTTCTCGATTTCGAGAACTTCTGAGGGCAAAGTAACCCAAAAAGAGGCTTTCTATTTTGTTTACACCTTGAATACAAGGTTTTCCCTTTCTCCCAATAATATACATTACCTAATTAAACAACAAAGACATTCCAAATTCAGGAAACCACTACTGATTCTAAAATAGTACTCCCTCGGTTTCACTTTTTGTCCTACTTTCCTTTTTAGACGGTTCCAAAAAAAGTCTCTTTCCTTTTTTTAGCAACACTTTAATTCTCGCTTTCCACATGACACATTTAAAATCACAAGATGAAAGGGAATTTTAGTACATCCTACATATCTTTAGTTTAAGACCACACAATTCAAAAAAATTCTTTATTTTCTTAAACTCCATGTCAAAGTCAAAACCAACCACAAATTGAATTGCAGGGGGTATCATTTTACATTACATTCTTGAAATTCTTTTTCCTATCAATGCAAATCTAGAGCCTGTAAAATTGAAAGAGGAATAGAAAAACCAAGATTCTAACTTTTTAAAAAATAATTAAGGTAGAGGATTAGCAGATGGGGAATCGAACCCTCACCGATAGGCGACAAGGTGAAAGTTCAGTAAGCCAACCAACTAAGCTACTAAGATTCCCCAACCAAGATTCTATTTGACCAAGAGAAAACTCTAAAGTACCCCAAAAAATCAAGTGTTCAATCGATAACCAATATCCACCTAGATATAACAGAATCCCACTTCTCAAAAACCACTTTTTAGTTCAAATTCACTATCAATTAGCTAACAATCAACCAAGGCACACCAAGTTATAACAAAACCCCACTTCTCAAAACCCAATTTTTAGCTCACATTCTCAATCAATTATCTAACAATCGACCAATACCCACCAATATATAACAAAAACCAATTTTTAGCTCAAATTCTCAATCATTTATCTAACAATCAACCAATTCCCACCAAGATATAACAAAAAAACTTCTCAAAAACCACTTTTAGCTCAAATTCTCTATCATTTGCTAACAATCAACCAATAACCACTTCTCAAAAACCAATTTTGACCTCAAATTCTCTATCAATTATCAACCAATACCCACCAAGATATAACAAAAACCCATTTCTCACAAACCAATTTTTAGATTAAATTCTTCATCAATTAGCAAATTAAAGAACACCCCACAAGAAAAAAAGTTCATCTCTTCCTTTAAACACCCATAGTGAGTACTATATCATAAAAAAGAACAAATGCAAAATCGAATAACTTACAGATCAAAGTAGAAAATTTGAAGCTTCCTTCGGCCCGTTGATAGGTTTCAACAACAATTGTATAAGGCTATTTAATGTAGTATTATAGGCAAGAGAATTAGGTTTTTGTCTGTACTATATTTTAGATGTTGAAACCAAACCAAGATAGAAAAGGAAAATTACTTTTCCTTCTTTCCTTTTTTTCGTCGTTATTTTGATTACTGTTTCTTTAATTTTTTCAAAATTCCGAATCCGCCTTTGATTCAATTACTAAATTTATCATTATGTAAATAACGAAAAAATTCATATTATGTTAGGAAAGATTTTGGTGTAATCTTGTCATTTTTTTAATTTTGTTTTTATTTATTAGTATTATGTTTTATTCTTTAATCCACATTTTAATAGTAACTTTACTTTCATACTCTATTTATTATTTTTTAGGTTTATTATTTAGATTATTGATGTTTGATTGTGTGTATCAAAGGAAAACGATACAATTCATTATAATATTATATTCATTAAAATAATATAATATGATTCAATACATTATGAAGCAGTTTTTCGATAGGGGAAGAGACAGGGGAGGGGGAGTTGGCTATAATTGAGATGATTTGGATGGACGATATGGATTTTTTCGAGATAGTTAACCAATTTTTACACCCCTCGGAGGATGAATGTAATTCAACTCGAACGAAATAAGAGGTACGACAAACGAGTTAATAGTCCTTGTTGAGTAGGAGTTAGAGCCTTAAGAGGTACATAGTATAACTTGAAAAGCATAATGTAGTTTGATATATATTACTCAAATTTCTTAATAATTGTGACCTGATGTATTGTTTCTCCTTTTCAATTTGTTTGTTTTAAAGACATTTTGGTACACGTATGTTTAGTTTAAGATCATAAGATTTGAAAATCACTCAACATAAAAATTATTCAGAACATTCCAATTATTTAATTGCCCTTTTTTGAAGGTACCATTTAATTGAAATTTGGACTAGGGAGAAGAATTGTACTCCAGTTAATTAGATAAAGTCTTCGTGTATTTTGCTGACATTAGTCTCATTTGTTAGTTGCCACAACAATTAACTCTTGATGTAATTTCATAAGTACGATCTGGAAAGAATAGAATATACACAAATCTTATTCGCGAACACAAGTTTCAGGAGCTGTCTTGCTTCAGTCAGACAAATCAATTTCATCTATTTCCTTACAGAAAGGAAATCAAGCTGGACCAGCTAATAATACAATGAAGTTGGTAACATAACAGGAGTTCCATACAATGGCTTGTATTGACATGCTTGAAGTACTTGAATATGGTGCTCTCGGTGAGTGTTGATCTATTCCAATGAAGTAAACTTTGAAGCGATTCTGAAATATAACAAGGACATCAAAAATCTTCGCAACCTCCAATTCCCTGACCAAAAATGACGAAGAACGAGGGAGATAAGACTGACAACAGACATGTTTACGAGCAAAAAGAGAAACAAACAACTTAGAAGAAAAACAGCTATGTATGAATAACAAAGAACTAACAGTGAATGCAAAATGAAGTATGTTAAGCTCATATGTTGGCAAAGAGGATGAGGGGCAAACTCTGGATAGTGTTGAAATAAGATATCAACACTAAGCAAACTGCCGCAGAATTGGAGCTGTTAGATTAAATTAACACCTGGTTATAAATGCAAGAGAGTAAGCAAATTTGTTTCTCGTAAGATTGGTGTCACGAGGCACACTCTTAATGCAGAAAGTGCAAGCTGAGCAAAACAGCCTTAGTTCTTGGTTACTTTCCACTTGTTTTGTTGGATTGCAGTTATGAAAAAATGAGTAACAATGTAAGTTGATTCAAATACATCACTTTAGAGCACTGCTTATAGCATTATCAAGCTGCAGAAAAAGCAACTATTTTGTACAGCTACACAAGTGTTAGTTTCAAATAGATATAGAAGATTCATATAGCCAAACACACCTACTTAGGGATTGAGGCACAATTGTTACTATAGTTAATGGTGGTTCCTTTTCTTTCTGTATATAGCCCTCTCTCTCACTATCTAATAAAGAAAGGCTGAGGACGGACTCCAAAAGGTCGAGGGTATGCTAATACTGGTGAGGTTAGGAACCCCACTTTTAAGAGGAAAACATTCTCTTAAAAGAAACATTAACGTAATAAACTTTATATAAAGACATTTTGGTGTCAACGATGGTTTCCAAGAGAAGTACATAAGAAAAGAGATTTAAATCTAATTTGGCTTGTAATCTCTACTTTCCGAAACCACATGAGTACTTCTATAATGCTACCATAACTTAGTTAAACCTACATATAGCATAATTCCATCTAGTTAGAGCAGGACTCTCCGCACTTGGGATCAACTCAAAATCCAACGGAAGAGGAAAACAAACTAACAAAAGAACCACATTGTTCATAAACTGGAACTTTTACCTAGAACAACATTTTGTCAACAAGACACAACTTAAAGCTATATAAGTTTTGTATTTCTACACAAACTACTATATCTAGTTCTACAACATCACATTGATATTTATAATTGAGATCAAATAACACTCAACAATTACCAAAAGACTATAAAGCAATGAAATTTTTTGAAATACCTTCACTTAACACCATTGAAAATCATTCCTCAACTTCAGAAACAAGCTTAAAAGCTCGAATTTTTCCTCATCTAATTCCGCGAAAAAGGAAAAAAATGTCAATCCTCCTCATCACTAAAATAACCTTTTCTCTTCTCCGTCCTTGCTTCCTTCTTGAATTCGTCATTATCTCCTTTCAATAACCTCTCCTCTGATCCTCTATCCACTACAGAAGCCCAATTATCGTCATCAAAACGCGCCCCCCCTTCATCATCCGCCTCCTCCTCTTCCTCGTCGTCCTCCCACTCCCCACCCCTACCCTCATCACCCCCCTTTCCTCCTCCTCCACCACCACCACCACCACCCCTCCGCCCTTTCTTTGGTGGCTCAGGTCTTTCCCTTGGCCCAAACAAATTCTTCGGACACTCATACGATAAATGCCCTTCTTCCCCACATTCACAACACTAGTAAAAAGATTTAAAATAAGACTTAGCAATAAAAAAACACAACTGAACTATCGCTTTTAACTATCCTAACTAGTTCATGACAAGCGATGCGATAAACTCGAGTCGAATTGAATGAATATCAGATGATTCATATAATCGAATCCAACTTAATTTATTCACAATATTAGCTCAACAGACAACTTATTATGCTTGTAAATGCCTTTCTGACTTCAAATGTTTATCATGTCTCAAATGCGATCCAGAAAGTTACTGTCATTGATTGGTTCAAACATACACTGGATAAAGAAAGTTTGGATAAACGTCACGAAGTTTTTAGTCATTGCTAAAGAGGCCACCTAACATCAGGATAGAGCAACATTTACAGATATCTGAGAACCATGAAACGCGTAATCAAAGATCATATTGAAGCAACCAAGTTTTCAGGCGTAGTCGTCTGCTGAGAAAGGGTGCCTCTAGTCCATCTCTTTAGCATCTCTAAGGCAGCTTTAGGCTGATCCATTGGAGCCATGTGTCCAGCATCATGAACCTATTATGCATTTGACCAAAAAACATTTATCATTATAAACCGCGGAATGTTAAACCATATAGTATGATCAAAATTCTTGCTCACTACTGGATCACGAAAAATTTTCTTGACTAAGGTGGTTTCCCTACACCTCTTGTTCCAACAACACAACGCAAATTCCATCCGGGGTCATCGGGAAGTAACCAATCAACAAGCATGATTCATAATTCTAAATGCCTACAAACTCTGCATCATCATCAAGAACTACTTCTTCGAGCCTTGACACCTTCCAACATCATTAAAAGATTATCATTTTGAGCTTTAAATAACTTTTCAGACATCAATGAATGATGGCCATGATCCTTTTTCTTGAAATTTTTTGTATATGTTCGGTATATGTCTGTTTTATAATGTTGTGGTTACTTGCATGTGTTTCACCTTTGGGATAACCATGTGATCCTACCAGTACACTGTTGTTGTATAATGATACTACACTTGCTATTTCTTTGTTGAGTGCAGGGCATCTTTAGATGGCTATTGATAGACCTCAGCTAAGTAACTATTGAGCGTGACCAAATTCAATGGTGAGCTAGTTTTTTCAGGCTGCCATGGATCTCTCTTGTTTAAGTCCACTCTCTTCGGACTCAGACTATTTGTTTAAAGTGTTTTGTTTAGTTTCGGGGTTGTACCCCTTGTTCTTAGACATGTCGTTAGTAGAGTTTTGGTACAATGATTTTCAGGTTTTAGGGGTTGAATTTCAGCATTAGTTTGGTTAGTTATTTGTTTAAACCTTTGGAGTTTATTGGGACTCCATTTTTATTTCCATTTAAACCTGCTTCCGTATCTTTAAATGTGTAGTATTTTGGTTAAGATTGCTTAGTTGGTTGTAGTGATGGTTCTCCCATCTGAGGGTTAGCGTGGGTGCCAATCACGACGGTTTGAATCGTGACATATATATATACAACAATTTCAGACAATTAATTAGTAACTTGCAATCATTAGCAATATGTAAGTGTAAAAGAATGTCATCCACAAGATAACAATAATATCCGTATATGTTCTACCCTTTTTAAATCTCACATGTCGGATTTCATTCACTATATTATTAGTTTATTATTGTTGAGTGCATCTCTTATCAGATAAATTTTCCTTTGCAATCTATAGATCATGCAATAAAGTTAAGAGATGTAGCCTTGTAATTTCTAAAAGTTTTACCTATAAATATCCTTTCAATATTATTTTTGTTGTTGTAGGTTCTACCGTTCTAGAAAGTAACAAAATGGACCATTTTCTTAAATATATTTCTAAGCAGTTTTGATCTAGTAAATTTGTTAAAAGTGAGCATTTTTAATATTCATCAAATATTTAATATATTTTGTCTGTTTAGATTTTATGGAAACTACGATAATTTTTTACATTTAGAGGTACAATTTTTATAATTTCTACTATTTTGGGTTTATTTTCTAGAGTTTGGTATAACTCTTTTAAGGTGCACCTTCTACTATTTTTGTTCTACTTTTTGGTATTTGTGTTGCAATTTTTAGAATTTGATGAAAAATATATGGATGCTTCTTGTTAAATTTTTTCACATGACTCCCCCTCAAATCAAATAGGTAGAGTTTATTAAATTTTATAGAAATTAATCAAAAGTGCTTACTTGTAACTAACTAGAAGACTAAAATTGTTTATGAATATACTTAAATATAAGTACTTTAAACCTAACCCCACAGGTGAAGAACCATTTTTGCCTAATAGGCTTGGTCCTTGTTGAGTTTGAACCAATTAGGCGGTGGTTGATCCCATTTCAATGAAATTAATGTAAAAGTATTAAGTCTTTAGAGCCGACATTTCTAGTTATCATGAGAACTAGGTACCACATGGACGGAGACGGAGTCTTGGAGCAACAATAAATTTGTTTTTGTGTGATTTATAGAATACGAATTTGAGCCGTGAGCAGTCACTAATATTGACATTAAGATAAATTGTCTATATCATACTCCTTGGGATGTATGCCCTTCCCTAAATCTTGGTAACATGACATACTTTATGCTCTGAGTTATTCATACAGAATTCATAAACTCAAAATGTTAGCTCTATATAATTTCGGCGCATGGATCGGCAAGGGTCAATCTTAATTGGTGAAACATGGCCTCTTTCTTCTCTTTTTGTTGTCGTTATGTGGTGATCGAATTTGAATAAATCAAATTTTAAAATAAATGCGGGTTAATTTATACAGATAGTTATTAGATTTACACCTTTTTCTATTCAAAAAATGCATTTCATTAATTCTCTAAACTTTATATTTTATAATACTAAAGTCACTAAACTAATTATTTATATATCATTAAAGTCAACAAAAGCTAGTTTTTATAACGATAAAATAACTAAACTAAATGCTACGTGAGAAAATCTTTTATTTAAGAAAGTCAAATTTTCATAATCTATATTTTATCTTCTTACAGTAATTTTCTTACGTGACATGTACACAGTGACAAATTGATATTCTGGCGATGACGTGTCATTTTCAAGACAGAAATTTGATTTTTGAGTGATTTGTATTTCTTTTTTGATTGGAGAAGTAAAATATCTACTTGGAATATGATTGACTTTTCATTTTTTATTTTTGAGTTCTTTTATTATTTTTGTTTAAAATCAAGTATTTATTAGTGCTTTTTAAAGTTATTCGAATACATTTTAAGTTAAAAATATTTAAAATAAGTCAATTCAAACTCACTTCATTACTTTACTGCTACAAGAACTCAATTTTATGAATCTAGTATTACAATTGGTTAATTCAAATACTTCATTGTTAAGTCACCATGATTAACAATTCAAAATGTTTAAAAATCAATGAAAAATTTATGATCAAAGATAGACTTGTTTGAATCTCGAAATTCAAAAAGTCTCACATAAAATAAGACGGAGGGAGTATTTTTTTTTCTTTTTTTGTGAGGTTCATACATATAACTATCCGTTATTCTGTTATTTTTATTTTTTTACTTAAATTATCACCATCTATATATTTAAACATACCTCCGAATAATCACTATCATTCATGCAGACCCTTTTTATGATCATTTTCAAGACATCAAATCCATTTAAAGCCTATATTTGCTATATGGTGAATTTTTCCACTTCTGTTTACGGCACATTCTGGTTGGCCATAATTCAAAGTCCATTTATATATGATTATGAACATATTTTTTGGTTAGAAACGTGTAGAATTTATGTTGAATCAAGAAAATATAGATCTAGGGTTAATCTTAGAATAAAATCTTGATTTGGAGGTCGAATAACGATATGTTTTAGCTAAAATTCGGCATGAAAGTTTATTTTATAATGGGCGACATAATCTGAAAGAAACTTTCAGATTCGAATTCGGTGGCTCGGGATGATTTTTGGACCCGATTTTTAATCGGAACTAAATATAGCAATATGAGTGTCTATGAGCTTGTTTACTTACACATAATGCATATTTAATAGATTGAAAACGTTCTGAAGCGTTACTAAAGGAAAAGGCAAAATTTTGAGGATCACGATTGTTTGCAACAAATTTTAAAGTGACAGAAAATAAATTACAATCACAAAAAATATGAAGAAACATAATTTTATTATCAAGATTACGGGTACACTTATGTTCCTTCCTTGATTCCACTCTCCTAAGATTTATCCATGATTCGAGGGTTGTTAATGACTATTTCTCCAACTAGGATGATTTTGATTTGACCTCTATATGAATATTCCATGACTTTTGTGGAATATTCGAGATGCCTTTAAAGGAATTTAGTACCATTTATATAGGCCTAGTTTAGGGTTGAGTAGCCTTCAAGAATTCTAATTGAAACTGAACACACCTTATAGAGTCCCAATTCGAATTGACTACGTCTTGTAGAGTCCCACAAAAATTCATGTATACAAATGCCTCCTGCTTCAGGGATTGTCGGAGTGTAGACTTGTTGAAACTTAAAGACGAGGCTTGAAGTACTCATTCTTCCACCTTTGCAGCTTCAAATTTTCAGATTTGATTTATGAAAGAAGAGATGAAGGGCAAATTTGGTCCCACCAGACGTGCCAATTTGTTTGCAACAAATTTCAAAGTGACAAAATAAATTACAATCACAAAAAAAAAATGAAGAAACATAATTATATTAATCAAGATTGTGTTCCTACCTTGATTCCACTCTCCTAAGATTTATTCATGATTCGAGAGCTGTTAGTGGCGTATTTCTCAAACTAGGATGATTTAGATTTGACCTCTATATGAATATTCCATTACTTTTGTGGAATATTCGAGATGCCTTTTAAGGATATTTAGAACCCTTTATATAGGCATAAATTAGGGTTTAGGGTTGAGTAGCCTCCAAGAATTTTCATTGAAACTGAACACACCTTCTAGAGTCCCAATTTGAATTGAATACGTCTTGTAGAGTCCCACAAAATTTCAATGTCTACAGTGATAACTGATACGTGTTCGGCATTCAAAGTATGTTAAGACTTCCTAAACTTCTTGTTAACTTGATTTGATCTATGTAGTCATTTGGAACCCTCAAAAAGTCAGTCAACGATTCATCATTATAGATAATCCACTCTCCAAAATTTACTTGTCTTTGTGATAAAAATGAAGTAGGGCATTTTCCAATTATAATCAAACTATAATCAAATAGTACTATTTTTATCCATTCTTTTATAAATTTATGAAAGATGTTATGATATCAATGATTAATTGAATACTTAGCATTGTGTTTGGGAGGACAATTATAATGAACGGTATTTCCGTCATGTATAATTTCACTATCTCAATAAATTGAACCTCTAACTTTTGTTTCAGAAGACATTTTTTTGTGATTGAAATGAAGAAAAAGAGAAGATTAAAATGTTGAAGGTGCTATGTTTGAACGTCCTTAAATAGAGCTTGGAGGAGTTTTGAGATTAAAAAAAATAAAAAAGAGGGATAAACTTTCCCGTTATCGGAACAAACATTTTATTTCCAGGGTTCCTCACTTGTTTTTTACTTTCTTTTTTACGAAAAGAAATTCCGGACGACCGGAGCGGAAAACCTCTCCCGAAAATTACATAATAATAATTTTTTCTGTTTTTATAATATTTCAAATCAATATAAGTTGTATGACAAATGCTGCATAAAGAGACACAATTTATGTAAAACGGAAAAAAACATTCCTATTTGAAAACAAAGTTTTTTCTTCCACTTTGTAAAGTGTAAGAAACAGTTACACTTTATAAAGTGTAAGAAACAATTGCATTTTATAAAATGAACAAAACAATTTCGTTTTATGTTTAAGTATAGACGTTAACAAATTAATGACCGTTGTTATTTTAGTTACTTTCTAGAATTGCGATTTATTTGAATCAATTTTATCTCTTAATGGCTCAAATAGATTCCGTACTCTAGATGTTATTTAGATGAAAAAGACACGTTTGCCCTTGATCATTCCATTCAAGACTTTTCTATATATAATAATAGAAAAAGTCAAGAAAAGAAAAAGGAAATAACTAAAAATAATTACTAATTATTGTCCATGAATTCCTAAGTTTTATGTTTGATGCGCCAATTATCCATTTGAAAATCAACGTAACGTGTTACTTTTTTTTTTTCTTTCTTTTCAAAGGAAAAAGAAAGTTTATAAAGTAAGAGAATAATAATTTTCAGGAAATTTTCAAAAAATAATTGTGTTGTTTAATATGAATGAGGGTGTAAGAAAATATTTTGTAGCATCGGAATTTGTTATTGTCTAACTTCAAATTCTATATTAATTTATCAATTAACTGCATTATATTTCAATAATATTTGTAGCATTAAATATGTTGATGTTACTTTAATATTGCAATATTTTTTTACCAAATCAAATTGGGAATGTTAAAAAATCCGACCCGACCCGACCCGACCGAAATAAAAATAGGAATATAAGCGCCAGCAGTGAATTACTACTAACATATATCCATAGATGCCCTAGAAAATCGAAATCGAAATCGAGTGTTGCGATGGCGCAGAAAAGGAAGAATGATGGAAAATTAGCAGAGAGTTCGTCTTGTAAGAAACAGAAGACGAAGGGAAAGGCTAATTTTATCTTTTCTGCAGCTGCTGCTATGTTCTTTCCTCTATTGTCCTTTATAACCAACAGCAATTTTTTACTTAAATTAGGGAAGAAGAACCCGCCCTCAATTGATCACCTGGACGTTAATGATTCGGTAAATTCATCTTATTTGTTGTTGATTAAACATACTATTTTTCGAATTTTGTGATTCAAAAAATCTCTGGATCAGGGTATTATTGTTTTTATATTCTGATTCAAAAAATAAAAATATAGTCTTTAAATTTGAATTAGGAAACTCAAGCTCTACTCTTGAACTTGTGTTCATTGGATTCAAAATTTGTATGTGTCAATAAAAAAATTACTTTTATGTATAAAATATAATTTTTTTGTTGAGGAGGTTCGGGTGGACACCACCTAGATCCCCTGTAGGTGCGTGTTTTCTGGTAAATAGGAATAATGCATGCTATCTCCGTAATTTTTATATCCTTTTTGAGTACATTGCTCTGTATTCTCATATTCAATTCTATTATTTGTTAGTGAATACCCGTTTTGTCTTTTCGTTGAAATGTTGAATACTTTATAAAAATTGTCTTTCTTGTTCTATCTAGGTCACGGTTCAGTTTCCTGAGGAAATACTTGCCAACATCCTCAGCAGGTTACCTGTGCGGTCTCTTGTTCGATTCAAATGTGTTTCCAAATTTTGGACAACATTGATATCTGATCCTTATTTTACAAAGAAGCATCTCAATCGTGCCAGGAATGACCATGATTCCCAAAAGCTTCTTATCTACCAATGGGGCCCTAAGGATTCTACGTTCTCCCTATATTGTTGTCCTTTATCGCCAGTTCAACAGGTTAAGGATGTACAAAAACTTAAACTTGATTGCCCTTCAACCCTTAAACCAAGGAGTTGCCTGATCCATTGTTGTTACAATGGCTTAGCTATTATCGAGATTCGTGCTAAATATCGTGTCAAAATTTTGCTGTGGAACCCCTCCATAAGAGAATCAATAGTACTTCCCCCTCTGGGATGTCCCGGGGATGGACGTTCTCGTTTTGGTTTGGGTTATGACTCAAGCAGTGGAGAGTATAAGATCATTCATATGCACCAGAACCTAGAAGGTCCCAATTATCCTAATGAAATTCTCGCGTTGAAAGATGGCTCTTGGAGAAGCATTGATGAACATCCTCGTGCCAATCACTGTTGGTTTTATGCCTCAGATTCTTTGCCATTTATACATGCGGCATTTCATTGGATCCAGGTTTCAAGAAATTATTTTGTGGTGATTTCGTTTAATATTTCAAATGAAGTGTACGGAGAGATACCTTTGTCAGAGGAAATATTAAGCTTGAAGCCAGGCCCTGACACTGTTGGCGTTTCTGTGTTGGAAGGAATGCTTTGTGTTCATTCTAATCTCTTTTTTACGGGAAATGGTACTTTTAAGGTATGGGTATTAAAAGAGTATGGTGTCAAGGAATCTTGGATGCTTTTAACTATAGTAAAAGATACTCCGTATGTTTATGCTGCGCCGAGACATAGGTTTGCGGATGGTGAAGTGCTATTCTGGTGCTTGAATCATGAAACTAGAGGGCACGCATTTAGGACGGTCAGTAGACCATTTAGATCATGGCCTCGATGGGTAACTAGAGGGCACACATCTTGGATGGTCAGTAGACCATTTAGATCATGGCCTCGATGTGATACCATTCAAGGTGGACATGCTTTTACAGAAAGTTTGATATCTCCAAAATCACTTACTTATTAGTTTCTTAATGTATGATGGAAGAACTTTTTTATAAAAAAAATGTTATAACCTTTACTCTTATTAGTTTAGCTATTGCTCATTCACCAGTTTCAATATTTATTACTAAAACTGTTAGCTTTTGTTAATTTCAGTTTTTCAGAGTATCTACTTCATTGTGTGGTCTTCTCTTTTACTTATTACTAAGTTTCACGAGGTTTAACATTCGTAGTCTCGTTAACTTTCCCAATTCAATCACAATGCTTGTAGTGGCATATAAAAGATTCATCATTTCCAAGGTCCCCGGACTCAGTTGGACCGAGCGTTTCTATTGGCTAGTACCTCACTATTGTAACCTATAAATAGTTGACAGGTCCATCGATTCTGTTAGTGTATAAGGATGGGATAGATGGACTGAAAAAAGAAATACAGATTCTGTTATGTGTCTTTGTTGTGCGGGGTATTTGCTTTCTTTGTTTTTGGTTGGACTTAGTTACTTTCTATTTCTAGGCGTGCTTGCTTTGCTTGCTAGGGTTATAAGCAATGATGGATTCAAAATTTGCTAAACAAACGTTGGTTTCAAATGGATATAGAGGATTCATATAGCCAAACACGCCTACTTAGGGATTGAGGCACAATTGTTGGTTAGTTGATGGTATAGTTCCTTTTCTATCTTTATATAGACCTATCTCTCACTATCCAACAAAGAAAGGCTGAGGGCGGACAACGGTTGATAAACCTAGATAGACTATTTCACTTTTAAGAGGAAAACACTCTCTTAAAAAGAAGCATTAACGACTAATAAACTTTATACAAAGATATTCCAGTGTCAACGATGGTTTCCAAGAGTAGTACATAAGAAATAATGGAGTATTCACATACACCTCCATACCTAATGGACTTGGAAATTCTCAAATGTTTCAGTTCCCATCAAGTCTCTAGAGAAGAACACTGGATGTATTCAATAAGACATATCAAAGGAAGACTGCCTTATAGCAAAAAAGATGAATTCTTGCAATTCAGTTTCAGGAGAGTTCGAAGTGTGAAGACCTCCGAAGTAAATGCAGTTGTAAAACTTACAAACAGATCCAACGAATCATGCTTACAATTTTGATAGCAAAAAGAAAAGAGATTTAAATCTAATTTGGCTCGTAATCTCTACTTTCCGAAACCACATATGAGTACTTCTATAATGCTACCATAATTTAGTTAAACCTATACATAGCATAATTCCATCTAGTTAGAGCAGGACTCTCCGCACTTAACAAAAGAACCACATTGTTCATAAAATGGAACTTTTACCAAGAACAACATTTTATCAACAAAACACAACTTAAAGCTATATAAGTTTTATATTCTACACAAACTACTATATCTAGTTCTACAACAGCACATTGATATTTATAATTGAGATCAAATAACACTCAACAATTACCAAAAGACTATAAAGCAATGAAATTTTTTTGAAACACCTTCACTTAACACCATTGAAAATCATTCCTCAACTTCGAAAACAAGCTTAAAAGCTCACAACAAAAATCACCTTCCACTAGGCTTCCTCTAGTATTCAAAAAAAATGTCACTCTGTCTATCCATCAGTACCTGACAATTGTAAGCTAATGTTTTGAAAGTATACACATTGAATAGTATGTTTTTTCCGTGTACTAAGTTTATACTATGTTTATACAGTATGAATGAGAGTCAAGTCTGACTATGAATGAGCCAAAGTATGGGGTTACATCAGTTTGAGCCCAAGTAGTCGGGATCAGATCCATCTGATGATGATGGTGTGTTAGTGTGATTGGGTAGGTAGGTGGGATCAGATAGATCCAGATCCCTCTGCTGATGATGGTGTGAGATCAGATCCATCTGATGATGATGGTGTGTGAGTGTGACTGGGTACGTAGTCGGGATCAGATCCATGGCTAGTGGAGGGAGTCTCATTGATTGAGACAGAATTGGATGCCTGTGATGAAGCACCGTTGCTAGCCATTACACCCGCTGCCTGATTGAGAGGTCCTCTTGAAACTTGAACAGATCCATGGCTACTGGAGGGATACTCAATGATTGAGGATGCCTGTGATGAAGTACCATTGCTAGGCATTTCATCCACAGCCTGATTGAAAAGTACTCTTACAATTTGAAGAGATGTGCGGATGAACCATGTCATGGCTCCACTCAAGCACCTAAGCAAACCTAATAAAAGAAGTCAAAGTTAGTTATCATACCAAATCCAGTCAAGAAATGAATACAACATCAATTCAAACTAAATCAAACTGAATACAGCAATGCAGTCAAGAAAGCATCAATTCTAACAATCCATCGAAGAGCACTCATTATTATGCTTCTGTTCTGGATGACTTATTTAGGGAGCCAGACTTGGAATTTGGTAGTTTCTCTATAATTTTTGCTAGAAAGAGTTCTGATCTCGAGTCACCAGCAATTTTGAGAGTGACTTTCTGTGGGCCCCAAACACGGAATCATGATGGAATAAGACCTGGACGACATCTTTCTAATAAATTACTCTTTCAGCAGCTTCAGTCCCAATTTAATAACCAGCACGAGCTTCATGTTTGTACTTTGTTATCCAAGCAACAAGCCCTTGACCTTAGAGAGGTCAGAGGTGGTGATGAGATGAGGCTGAATTTCCTTTCTGAGAAGCTTGGGGTGAAACTGGTTGGTAGAAAAGGTTTGTGTCCATCTGTTGATTCTATAATTGCTTCAAAAGGCTGGAGAGGGGAAGGAGCAAATTGGGTAGACTTAAATCTGGTATGTCATCCTTTCTCTCTCTCTCTCTCTCTCTCTCTCTCTCATCGGCGCTTTTTGTCTCCCATTGGAGCTTTTTCTTGATTTCAGGAACTGTTATTTATATGGAATTCCTCCATTCTTACGTCTCTTCACAAAACTCGTGAAGAAGCTGTTTTTGAATTATTTCAGGAAGGCTAAAGTTGTAAGCGGAGGCAATAGAACCACTTCTTCCCCTGCTTCTAGCAGCAGGATTAAAGCAGTTGGCAGCAGCACTACCACGATACCTCTGACGAATGTTGACTTGGAACCTAAACCAGTTTCCGCTATTGAATCTGTAGCTTCTCCAAGTTTGAATATTAGAGTAAATGACGACATGGGGTCAAAATCAGTGGGCAGTTCTGTACACCTGCTTCACAATGCAAGCATCGGTGACAAGTTTGAGGGTAATTTTGGTAGTTCTACCCCTCCGCTTTTGAATGTTGGAGGGAACACAGGAATCAATAGTGATGGACCTATATATCCCAGAAGTACATATGATGATAGCACGGATACATGTGCTCTGCCTACTACTGGAAATTTGGCTAGTCAGCATACATCAGGTATCTTATGGTGGCAGACACTTTTCTTTGCTTGCCTGTTATACATAATTTATCTTCATGCCATTCTCCCACTATGCTCCTTAGATTTGTTATGGCATTTTACGTATAGTAAACTAGCATACGTAGAATGTATTACTGGGCTATCAAGAACCTACTTAAATTTCATTGTAGTTCTTGTAAATATAGCTGCCTTGAGGACGAAAAACTGCAATTTACCATCTATCTGATTCACTGATTGTTTCTTATGTGCTTCTCTTGGAAATCGTTGTTGACACTGGAATGTCTTTGTATAAAGTTTATTCCGTTAATGTTTCTTTTTAAGAGAGTGTTTTCCTCCTAAAAGTGAAATAGTCTATCAAGGTGGCCTCCTTTTCAGCTTTTGTGTCATAGTGGGGTTCCTAACCTCGCCAGTATTAGCATGCCCTTGACATTCCGATGTCCGCACTCAGCCTTTCTTTGTTAGATAGTGAGAGATAGGTCTATATAAAGATAGAAAAGGAACTATACCATCAACTAACCAACAATTGTGCCTCAATCCCTAAGCAGGCGTGTTTGGCTATATGAATCCTCTATATCCATTTGAAACCATAATTCGTTTAGCAAATTTTGAAACCATAATTCGTTTAGCAAATTTTGAATCCATCATTGCTTATAACCCTAGCAAGCAAAGCAAGCACGCCTAGAAATAGAAAGTAACTAAGTCCAACCAAAAACAAAGAAAGCAAATACCCCGCTCAACAAAGACACATAACAGAATCTGCATTTCTTTTTTCAGTCCATCTATCCCATCCTTATACACTAACAGAATCGATGGACCTGTAGACTATTTAATAGGTTAAAATAGTGAGGTACTAGTCAATAGAAATGCTCGATCCTAAAGTAATACAATAAAGCAATTGAAATACAATACCTCTTCTTGGAGGATTCTGAAGCAAATCGTTTAGGTACGCCTCCCTATTTGGTTCGTCCAATTCCATCAGAGTGGTTCTGAACAGAGTCAAAGTAGCAGCAGATCTACCACCCAGATTATCCATGCATTGATTCAGAATGTCCAGTGGATTGTCGACAGTGTCGAAGAGAGTAGTAACAGCACACCCTTGGCACATAGAATATGGCCGGTAGATTTGACACGCCCAGCAACGAGCCATAACAACGCAAGCTTCTGCTCCGTGTGAGAACTGAGAACTGAGAACTGAGAAAGAGAGAGAGTGTGTGTGTATTTTTTCCCTCCAATACCCGCGATTATGAAAGAATTACTGATATATATATAGGATGCAATGGCGGTGCGGGTAATTAGATGTCTAATATTAAAATTTTGGGAAATTTGAAAAATTACCCAAATTTCCAAACACTAGAAAAACAAAAAAAACTAGTATGCTATTTGGGAACTTTTAAAATTCAAATTCTACACTAAACTTTTTTGAATTTCAATTTCTAAAATTATTTTCTACTCTGTAGTAAAAATAAAAGATATTTTCCATTCATAAATCAAACACTAAAATATCTTTTCCGAAAAATATTTTCTACTCACCAATCAACATGAGAAAATAAGTCAAAAGTCTATTTTTTTTTTTAGGAAAACATTGTCCATGAAAAACGTTTCATTCATACCAAACACACATTTATCTCAAAGATTTTCATCCACCCTCGTAATTTTTTTCTGATACCAAAATCATTCTTATAGTGTAACACCCCATATCTGAAACAGACCAAAAATTCCAGACATTCAGAAGTTGCAGGTGCTACCGACGGAAGTCAACTACGGACCGTCAGTCAGCTCCGTTGATGGGCCAGACAACTTTCAGTCTCAATCGCAAACGACGGTCGACCAGTACGGACCGTCAGTCGACTCACGGCCCGTCAATCAGCTTCGTCAATGCGCCAGTCAACTTTCAGTCTTCAGTCGCGAACGACGGTCGACAAGTATGGACCGTCAATCGACTCACGGCCCGTCAGTGATTCCGACAGTTTTTAAGTCAGGGGTCTTTTGGTTTTTTCCTATTTCGTTGGACCCCTAAGCTACGTCGTTTAGACCCTAAATCATGAGGTTTTAGTCAGTTTAAGCCTAGAAACATAACTAGAACTTACCTAAGTCAAATCATTCACCAAAACTTAGAAAATTAGAGCAAGAGAAGAGAAAATAGGTCAAGAACTAGTTCAAGAACGCAGCAAGGTTCCATCAGTTCCAGCCCCAAAATTGAAATTTCTCAGTGGAATTCATCACCAGGTATGTGGGATTTCACTAGTGGGTTCCTTTCACCCATTAGGTCCCTAGAATTCAGTCAGTTTATTGATTCTCTTACTATGAACAGACCTAGGGTTTCTAGAATTTCAGTAGATTATCATGAATTACTTATGAATATGTCCCAAATCAGATTATCATGTTTATACTCAATCTATTGCATGAATTTCAGAACCCTAGCTATGTATTTCTTTAGTTTTTGAATTACACATGTTAGGTCAGATATTTCAGTTATTCAGATATATATGCTCCAGTTTTGAACACCACATTATCAGTATATTTCAGCATAAACCCTATTTTTGAGTTATAAATCTTGAGAATCTCTTTTATTAGACAACACTTGAGTTTAAAACTGAGTTTTTGAGAAAGTTAAGATGAGTTTTGAGAAAGAGCTTCTAAAACATTATTAGTATGACAATCGAGTAGGTCATCAATGTATGAACAATATGGTATTTAGATATACTATCAATGTTTATGCAGTATGACGTTTCAAGTCATCAATGATCATAGTATAATATGATTTTGAATTGTTTTCTAAGAAAGAGTTTTCAAGTATGAGTATCTACATGTCAGTATTTTGAGCTATTTAGTATTTCAGTCATAATGTATTCAGTTATACATGCCACAGTTTATGAATGCATCATTATCAGATTAATTATTGCATTCTCAGATTGCATGTTCAGTTTTGAGCTATCCATTATATACAGAAACTCAGTCATAATCTGTTAACCACTTAATCTATTGGGAGTAACATAATATCGAGTTGGACTAGGGTTCAGTGTATCCTTATAGTCCCAGATCTACGAGCCACGTAAGTGTAAGTCCCCTATGTGGGCAATATCAGTTAGTGATCACGCCAGTCATGCCTCTATACGTTTGGCAGGGTATATTAGATCCTCTCAATGGGGCGTATACATCGGACTCCACATTTAGCTCATGCGGTTTTATTGTTGGTTATTAGTAGCTCCCACAGTTCACTCAGATTCTATTGCATTGACCTCATTTACAGTACAGTCAGTATTTAGTTTCAGCATGTTATAAATTTGATCATTGCATTCAATTAACTCAGTATTCAGCATCTATATCATGTTCAGATTATTTCATTGCTTTATTGTTTTGTTCATTTATATGTTATTTCAGCTTGATTCCATCATGTATGCTCAATACCTTTCAAGTACTGACGCATACATGCGCTACATCTTCTCGTGATGTAGGTTTATGTTCTCAGCATCCAGATCACGCTTAGATTAGTTTCCGATCTCCAGTTCAGCAGAATCAGTGGTGAGTCCTCATTCTCCGAGGACAGTAGTCATGAGTTTCTTTTCAGTATTTTTAGTCCTTTAATTTCAGTTTTGCTAGACTTAGCTGGGGCCTGTCCCAGCATTTCTAGTCAGTTAGAGGCTATTTTCAGACATAATTAGATTCAACTTAGTATTGAGTTAATATCTTCTTTGTATTAAACTCATTAATTTTCATTTATCTCAGTTATAGTATATGGGTATTCCCCATCTTTTCATTTTATTCATGATGATAGCTTCCACACAGTTTTAATTATTCAGTTTATCTTTAGTATGCTCATCATCATGCCAGCAGGATTAGCTTGGGATCACTGGTAGTCCTAGGTCCCGTGTCCGCGTCTCAGGGGTAGCTCGGGGCGTGACATATAGCATGTTTCTAGATCAAAGTATTCATTTAGTAATATGAAAATAAAATTAACTTTAAGATATTGGACTTCATAAAGTAATATTTTTTATAAAAAATTCGTGCATGTTTATATGATTTTATATATTAAATTTAGAATTTCAATGTTGCATATTTTATTTTATTTAATCAAGTAAAGTGGAGAGACTTGTGAGTTGTATGCGCGTGTGATTTAATGGTAATATAAAAATCTCTTAACTTTAAATATAATTTTATATATTAAATTCAAAATTTCAATGTTGCATATTTTATTTTAATTTTTCAAGTAAAGTGGAGAGACTTGTGAGTTGTGTGCGCGTATGATTTAATGGTATAAAAATGGGAAAATTGTATATAATAGCAAATTATTAATTCAAATTAAATGCTATAAATATACTTTGATTTAATTGTACCCTATAGCAAATTATTGCTATTTTCGCCACTCTCCCTGGTGGAATTTAGCTCGTCACTCTCGTTTGGTGGCAGTCTCACTTGCCTCTCTCGCTTTTATACAAACACAAATGTATAAAATGTGAATGTGTTTGTGTTTGTATAAAGTGAGAGGAAATTGTATATATACATATATTTTCGTTCCCCTCTCTCCCCTCTCCTAGATCTTGCACGCCACTCTCCCAAATCTCGCTCGCCACCCTCGCCTCTCTCGCTTATACAAACAAAAACGAAATGTTTAAATTGCGCTTTTGTTTGTATAAAGCGAGAGAAAATTGTATATACACATGCAAATACACATATCTTCGTCCTATACACTTATAATTATACAATACAAATATTTCCCTACCCAGTTTTCTTTTGCCTTTCTCTCTTTCTCATTTTATACATACACAGATTATACAATTGATCTTTTGTATACAACTGTTTTCTTTTGTATATGTATAGCGAATTATACAACTGCCTTCTTTGTATATATATATAGCGAATTATACAACTGTTTTTTTTGTATATGTATAGCGAATTATACATATATATGTTTGCTATGGAGCGCAATTATGCAAATTTTGCTATAGCATACAAATATGAATTTTGTGTTTGCTATATGTGAAAGTTTCTCTATAAAAATCTCTTATCTTTAAATATAATTTTATATATTAAATTCAGAATTTCAATGTTGCATATTTTATTTTAATTTTTCAAGTAAAGTGGAGAGACTTGTGAGTTGTGTGCGCGTATGATTTAATGGTAATATAAAAATCTCTTAACTTTAAATATAATTTTATATATTAAATTCAGAATTTCAATGTTGCATATTTTATTTTAATTTTTCAAGTAAAGTGAAGAGACTTTGTGAGTTGTACGTATGATTTAATGGTAATATAAAAATCTCATAACTTTAAATATAAAAAGAATAAAAAAGAAGAGTTCTAAACATGCATTAATATAAGGGTGCATGTTTTAGGACTACTTTAACGTGAAGAGTTCTTGTGCAGTTAGAATTGTTTTGATTTTTTGTTAAAAAAAAATTAATGTGCAGTAGGAATAGATAATGATTAATTTTCAAATTTGTGGTTTAATTTAAGGGTGTGTTTGGTATGAATTCAATTTTCTCATATTTGGTTGGGTTAAATGTTTTGGAAAATATTTTCCAAATCAACTCATTTTCCTCAAATTTAAGGAAAATGACCTTCCTTCCAATATTAAGGAAATATTTTTTTCCATCCAAGTTAAGAGAGAGACGAATTATTATAGTATAACTAAAGAGTAATTACATCTTATTCCTATTTTTATTTTTTTAATTACAATAATCCCTTAAAATTTGTACATACATAAGTCACTATCCGGATACATTAATTCTAATACAAGAAAAATCTTCCTGTTGCGCTAAAAAGTGAATAAAATCTAAAAATTAAGTAAATTCTATAAATTATGCTTGTGTTTCTTCTTACTCTCAAGTCTCAATCATACAAAGACAAATCCTATATATAGAACGAACGAAGAAATTCAAAATTTCAAATTGCTCCCCGTTCAACTAAGAAACCTTTCAAATTTGATTCAAAAACTTTTGTCGAAATTTTGAGTAAGCGAGGTGAGTTATGAAGGATACAAAAGTGATGGAATTGAAGTTGGACAAACAATATTTATGAAGGATACAAAAGTGAGATGAAATTGTCGTTGGACAAACGATTTCCTTTTGAATCTTCAAGTCAGTGGCGGAGCCAGAAATTTTATTAAGGGAGTCCAAGAATAATGGTGTCCCGGAATATGAGCAATTTTCCAGCTATTCACAGTCATTAACAACTTTTCAGGCATTTGTTCCCGTGAAAGATACTTGAGCTTGCTCAAGTGCTCAATCCCAGAGGGCAACTCCTCCATTAATCTCTGCAATCGCGCAATTGATATTTTTTTTTTAGGTTTATTACTTAGATTATTCATATTTGATTGTGTGTTTCGAAGGAAAATATACTATTTATTATAATATTATATTCATGAAAATAATATAATATAATATAAATTAATATGATTCAATACATTATGAAGTAGTTTTTCGATAGGGAAAGAGACAAAGGAGGGGGAGTTGGCTATAATTGAGACAATTCTGACGGAGGATATGGATTTTTTCGAGATAGTTAACCACTTTTTTCACCCTGAGAGGATGAATGTAATTCAACTCGAACGAAATGAGAGGTACAACAAACGAGTTGATAGTCCTCGTCGAGGTAGGAGTTAGAGCCTACAACTTGAAAAGCGTAATGTACTTTAATATATATTACTCAAATTTCTTGATAATTGCGAGCGTAATGTACTTTGATGTATATTACTCAAATTTCTTGATAATTGTGACCTAATGATTGTTTCTCCCTTTCAATTTGTTTGTTTTAAGACATTTTAGTATACGTATATTTAATTTAAAATCATAAGATTTGAAAATCACTCAACATAAAAAACGATTCAAACATTCCAATTATTTAATAGCGCTTTTTTTAAGGTACTATTTCATTGAAATTTGGACTAGGGAGAAGAATTGTACTCCCGTTAATTAGATAAAGTCTTGTATTTTGCTGACATTAGTCTCTTTTGTTAGTTGCCACAACAATACTTTCGATGTAATTTTACAAGTAGAATCTGAAAAGAATAGGATATACACATATCTTTTCCGCGAACACAAGTTTCAGGAGCTGTCTTGCTTCAGTCAGACAAATCAATTTCATCTATTTGCTACACAAATGTTAGTTTCAAATGGATATAGAGGATTCATATAGCTAAACACGCCTACTTAGGGATTGAGGCACAATTGTTACTATAGTTAATGGTGGTTCCTTTCTTTCTTTATATAGCCCTCTCTCTCACTATCCAATAAAGAAAGGCTGAGGACGGACTCCGAAAAGTCGAGGGTATGCTAATACTGGTGAAGTTAGGAAACCCATTTTTTTTTATGATAAGGGAAACCAACAGCCGCTACCCTTTGGGTGCGCACAGGGTAAAACTCCCGCTCCAATGCAATAGTTCGCAAACCACATAGGAGAGGTAACCCGCACTAGGCAAGCCCGGTGCGACGAGCTCGACCCAAAAGGCAAACCTCTTGCTTTCGCTGGCAAGGGGTTTCGAACTTGAGACCTCCAACCTGGAAGTCCCAAGTCCAAACCACTGGACCACCCCGAAGGGTAGGAACCCCACTTTTAAGAGGAAACACTCTCTTAAAAGAAGCATTAACATAATAAACTTTATATAAAGACGTTCCGGTATCAACAATGGTTTCCAAGAGAAGTACATAAGAAATAATGGAGTATTCACATACACCGACATACCTAATGGACTTGGAAATTCTCAAATGTTTCAGTTTTCATCAAGTCTCTAGAGAAGAAAACTGGATGTCTTCAATAAGACATATCAAAGGAAAACTGCATTATAGCAAAAAGATGAATTCTTGCAATTCAGTTTCAAGAGAGTTCGAAGTGTGAAGACCTCCAAAGTAAATGCAGTTATAAAACTTACAAACAGATCCAACGAATCATGCTTACAATTTCATTGCAAAACGAAAAGAGATTTAAGTCTAATTTGGCTTGTAATCTCTACTTTCCGAAACCACATATGAGTACTTCTATAATGCTACCATAATTTAGTTAAACCTATACATAGCATAATTCCATCTAGTTAGAGCAGGACTCTCCGCACTTGGGATCAACTCAAACTCCAACGGAAGAGGAAAACAAACTAACAAAAGAACCACATTTGTTCATAAAATGGAACTTTTACCTAGAACAACATTTTGTCAACAAGACACAACTTAAAGCTATATAAGTTTTATATTTCTACAGAAACTACTATCTAGTTCCACAATCATAGATATACGACATCATATTGATATTTATAGTTGAGATCAAATAACACTCTACAATTACCTAAAGACTATAAAGCAATGAAATTTTTTGAAATACCTTCACTTAACACCATTGAAAATCATTCCTCAACTTCAGAAACAAGCTTAAAAGCTCGAATTTTTCCTCTTCTAATTCCGCAGAAAAAAAAGAAAAAAATGTCAATCCTCCTCATCACTCTCATCACTAAAATAACCTTTTCTCTTCTCCTTCCTTGCTTCCTTCTTAGATTCGTCATTATCTCCTTTCAATAACCTCTCCTCTGCTCCTCTATCCACTACAGAAGCCCAATTATCGTCATCAAAATGCGCTCCCCCTTCATCATCCGCCTCCTCCTCCTCCTCGTCATACTCCCACTCCCCACCCCTACCCTCATCACCCCCTTTTCCTCCTCCTCCTCCTCCTCCACCACCACCACCACCACCTCTCCGCCCTTTCTTCGGTGGTTCAGGTCTTTCCCTAGGCCCAAGCAGATTTTTCGGACACTCATACGATAAATGCCCTTCTTCCCCACATTCATAACACCTACTCTTATCCTTATAAACCTTCTTCCTTATAAACTCAGCTGCACGGCCATTATCGGAAGCAATTGACGCAGTTAGGGTTCGTCCATTCAGGACTTTTTTGTCAATTCCTTTCACAGCTTTGATTGCATCTTCTCTAGAAACGAAAAGGATAAATGCTACCCCACGGCTCTTTCGAGTGACCCGATCTTTAACTACAGTTACCTTTGCAACCTTGCCGAAGGTAGAGAAGATTGTATGGAGGTCGGAATTTGTCAGGGTATAATCGAGATTACTCACGTAAACTGTTGACTTTGATGGAGCTAGTCCACCGCTCCCGCTGCTTCCGCCGCCGCCGCTGCCGTGAGAGGATTTTGATGTGGAAGCGTTTTTGGATGTGGCGGAAGACGACGGCACCGGTGATGGTGCGGAGGAATATCGGTAGTAAAAGGTGTCGTCTTCGTCATCGTCTTCGCTGTACTTTCTCTTCCTCGGCATTTTACTATATTTGCTTTTTTCCTTGAGGAGCTTCAATTAATCCATAATAAAGGGGTGGGATTAGCCTTACAAATTTTTCCAAATTACGAAAATTAAATCGGTATTAATGCTAACTATATTAAAATTAGATGAATTTAAAATGTTCTCATTTTATTTTCAACAATCCAAACCTTACTAACAACAGCACAACACTAGTAAAAAGACTTTTGAGCAATAAAAAACACAACTGAACTATCGTTTTTTAACTATCCTAACTAGTACATGACAAGTGATGCGATAAACTCGAGTCGAATTGAATTAATATCAGATCATTCATATAACCGAATCCAACTTGATTTATTCACAATATTAGCTCAACAGACATAATGTAATGTGCCTTAATACGCTTCTAAATGCCTTTTTGACTTCAAATGTTTATCATGTCTGAAATGCGATCCAGAAAGTTACTGTCATTGCTAGGTTCAAACATTACACTGGGGTAAAGAAAGTTTGGACAAACGTCGCGAAAAGTCGTTGCCAAAGAGGCCACCTAACATCAGGATAGAGCAACATTTACAGATATCTGAGAACCATGAAAAGCATAATCAGAGATCATATTGAAGCAACCAAGTTTTCAGGCTCAGTCGTCTGCTGAGAAAGGGTGCCTCGCGTCCACCTCTTCAGCATCTCTAAGGCAGCTTTAGGCTGATCCATTGGAACCATGTGTCCAGCATCATGAACCTATTATGCATTTGACCAAAAGGCATTTAGCTCAAACATTTATAATTGTAAAATGAACTATATGATCGTTAATAGATGGATGCAGGGTCGATAAAGAAAGGCACCTTGAGGAAACTTAGAGGACCGTGGCTTCTCAACAATCCTGCTTCAGAACCGTTAACTTCAAAGGGGACTTCGGTAGATGCTACAAACTCTTTCTGACCTTTCCATTCCATGGCCTGAACCCATCTTGAGTTACCTGGTAAAGAAACGATTTTATGACATCTAAACATTCATTTATTTTTGAAACAGTAACTTACTGAATCGATTTCCATCATCGAGCTAAAGGATAATCTGATGCCTTACCAAGCCAGTTGCAAATGAGATCAAATTCTCCAGCATACACAAGCAGCTTTATTCCATCCTCGAGCAAGGTTGGAATTCCTACTTCGGAGTTCCTCATCCAGTCAATAAGCATTGCCTGGTACACAGTAGTACTACACGAGACAAACTCTATATCCTCAACGCCAAGAGCCTTTTTAACAGAACGCAGATTCAGCATTTTCTCCATGTCTGAGAAGTCGTAGCAGAGTCGTCCCACACACTTCTTTCTGATGTCATAGTGCTGCAGACCAAAAACTTAATTTATCAGAAACATAGTTAACCAGTCATTTGTTCACAACTTTGGAAGGCATGTCCGCAGGATAATGTAACCCTCTGAATAATTAAAAAGATCACCTTAAGGATAACTCTGCCGGTATCCCAAACAAGTTGTGGTCGGCTGTATGAATAATTGAATATTGACCTTGTTTCTCCACTTAAATTCATCTTTGGCCAACATTACAATAGTTCTTTATATTATTTATTGGCATAAAAATCTCATAATTATAAAAGATAAATTTCTAGGATCATTTCTACTCTTTGTGAGGCTGCTGACACACCTATTTCTCTTCAAAGTACAGAATATGTGTAACAAGCACGACAATTAGTAGAAAATGAATGGCAGAATATATAAGAACTTACATTGATGTCAACCCCAGCACTTGCGCGGACAGCAGTGAATATAGAATTGCAAACGAAATAAGCCGCCAAGCAAGAGATTTTCCCATCAGTGCCTAAAAGAAGGAAAACAGGCATAGAAACTGAGAAGCAAAACAGAGTACAGAGAATTGATTTGCTGTGAGTGCAAGAACATCCATTTATGTCAGGACAATACCCCAGCCCCCTTTTTATCCTTTTTCACCGCAGGGAAATCCAAAATGAGTCAAATGATATGGAGGAAAGAAAGAAAGTAAACAGGATGTACCACAAAGGTTTACTGCGACTTCACAAACTGGAATTAGTTTGTTGATACGATCATGAGTAGACTTCGAAATTAATCCCATGTCCAATGCATAGTCAGTGTATGCAGGGTATTGTATTTTGGGATCTGTAAGCCCGTTCCCAATGGCAAATCCCTAGTCAAATACATCCAATGAAGTCAAGAGACATGATTAAGGAAATAACAATACAACAGCTGGTGAAATGTGGTACCTTTAAGTTTATATGTGTTCCTTCTTTACCCTTATTTCCTTTGTGTACTCTTGCAGCAAAAGCAGGAATGTAGTGCCCAGCATATGATTCTCCGGTTATGTAGAAATCGTTCTTTACAAGCTCTGGATGCTCCTCAAAGAATGCCTATATCATTATTAATGATCATATCAACACAAAAAAGTCAGGATTGTAATTATCTTTGTTGCACATCAACTTAGAAAAATGAACTGTCTCCACCAAAAAGGAAGAAACTAATAATCAAACCACAACAATCATTCAAAACTTGAAGAAGCAGACAAATAGAGGAAAAAACACTAAAATCTGTAAACCTATGTTGTCAACTGATAATATGACGAAAATATTCGACATGGAATTCATCTGAATACAGTGAGTAAGGGCCGAATAGGTAATTGTGTAGTGTCTTAAAGGTGGTTAGGCCAAGTTCTGGTAAAACTTCCGGGTTAAAAGCTGTTATACATGCTAACTAAAAGCATGCAAGAGGGAAATAACTAACCAACAAGTCATCTAAAAGAAAATTAAGCAATCCAGCTGCAAGTTCCAGTAAAAAACAAGGAACCCATTCCATGAAGAAGGTTCCTGAATACTGCAAAAAGGTTGAGGGACAGGATGTGCTGGCAGGTGACCACATTCTTGCCATTAATGCATTTGGAAGATAAAAGAACCCCAAATTATGATACTACCTCTTTTTTGCCTGGGACCAGAACACATGTAGACTGGTGATCAACACACAGACAAGAGAACTAACAAGCACAGCACACTCGAAGAATCCAAGCAGCTATCTAAAAGGGATCTCAGACACATCAATAAAACCCTTACTATCACCAGTACTTAAATTTTTCACCAGGAACCAATTCTAGACAGGTCAGCAGCGAGATAGAGGTGTCTTACATCACCATAGCAACCCATCATTAGACCATACTAGGTGATGATAAATATATCATCGTTAAAGAATTCTCCTACTAATTTCAGTCTTTTCTCCAACTCTTCCCATTGTTGCTCATAATAAGCATCATGACTCATGTCTATTTGTCAATATCACAACTTCAGTGAGATAGACAACGTTTATGAGAATTCTTGAAAGAAGATCACAGGTGTTTGGTAATTGTTTATCATTCTGTCTGCACACTATCTAAGACAACAATTTTATTAACAAAAAAAGGTCACAAGTGACTTTGTATCCCGGTAGTTTGATTGTGATCAGGATACTGAAGTTGTGATTTTACCCCCAAGTACAGTTTCTCCATAATATAGAAAAGTTTATCACCCTTTTTTGAATAGGTGGAATGTTTATCATCCTTTAGAAGCAGCATAAATTACCCAATGTAGCAAACCTTATAATAACATATATGAAACCAGGAATTGATAGGTAAGAAAACATTTGGAAGCCATAGTGTCATCATAAGACTCTGATTTGAACGGAGGAATTCCACAGGAGTGTGTGCATACATAAATAAAAGGTTCCAAGTTGTCTTAGGGGTTTATTTTCAAACCTGAATAAAGTCATACAAGTCGTCGCTAACACATGTTTCAGTGTGACAGAGGTCACGTCTGTCAGAACTGTAACTGAAGCCAGTACCTGTAGGTTGGTCTACATAGATAAGGTTTGATACCTGCAGAATTAACATGTAGACATAAATTAGTGTCCTTAAAGGACAAAAAGGAAATTCTAATAACGAAAATGAACCAACTACTTTAATCTAAGAAACATGCAGAAAACTTCATCCTGTAAGACTCGGCAATCAAATTCCAAGTTTCAATCAAAACTCAAACCACCAGCACCAAAACTGAAGTTCCTGTGGAACCTGAAATACATTCCTATCTGCAGTATCAAACTGCCATGCAGGCAATTTAATTTCAAAGAGTAGAAGGAAGAAAGCAGACAGAAGTATGTCATCAGGGAAATGTAATTTTTTTTGAGAAGGAAAACATTTGTCAACATTGATCTAGTTTCATGTACACGGTTCCCTCTTGGAGAAGAATATGCAGAAGCTTAGATTATTGAAGCTTTGGTAAGCGGAATCAAGAACTGATGTCTTTATATTGATGATTCGTCTGTTTATGCAATATATTGAACCAGAGAAGGACATGTTATTAACTGTTCTGTTTCACAACATATTCATAATTGCCATTTCATTTTTTGATCAGGGAAGAAAGAAAATGGAAATTATGAATATTTTTTCCCACAAAACAGTTTCTTAATTGCCTTTTCCAATTATTCTTTTTGTTTAAAAGAAAATGATACTATCACACAGAAACTTCCACAATGAACAAATTATTAAGCGACTGGAGAAAGCAAGCGCACCAATATTGGCAGTGCAAAATCCATTCGTCTATGGGAGATTTATGTACTACTCTTAACTTTCATATATCACAGAGAGGAAACAAGAGAAAGTCTTATTGCAATCAAGCTGAACCATTGAGTAAAGCGCATGAAGGTAAACTGCAACTATTGCTTGAGCACAAGCTTTTTTCTTTACGCACCTCAAGATACAGTGGTTAACTGACAAGAAACTACTAAGACTGAAAAGCTACTTTCAAAGATAGTCAATACCTTGTCCCACCCATATTCATTCGGCACAAGTGACAAATTTTTTGAAATAGAAAAAGGTCCATTTTCATAGAAAAGGGCCAATTCACTACTGCAGCCAGGCCCTCCACTCAACCAGATGACAACAGGGTCATCCTTACTTCCGCGTGATTCAAAGAAGAAATAGAACAACCTACAAATGGAAGATGACACAGTTCAATAAATAAGAGACCACACAACAACAAGTAGCTGGTTGATAAGATAGATCAGAACATGACGATATAAAACAGGATTTCCCAGGAGATGTACATTTTAAAATTTAATCACGAAGGAGAAATATTACAATGAAACAAGCTGATGTACATCTCTAAGCACACTGAAGGTCTTAAAATATAATTGTCTTAATAAAAATAAGTCGTAGTTATTTAGCAATCTAACAGTAAACACATTTCTCCACAAAAGTTACTAACACTGATACTTGAAGATAAATATATGAACACAACAAAATATTTCTGCATTAGTCAATTAATCTACTAAATCTCAATCCCAAACTAATTACATTTGGTTGTATGTATTTGTCTATATACCAATTCACTCTACTTGGATCCATTTTCAACTGTTGCATTCGAGTTTCCAAAACGTGAAGTGAATGAGTAGGTAGATAAAGGAGCTCATACAAGGGTGTGGGACAAAAGACTACACAGAACTTGCTACAGTCCTAACACACTAAAATGCAATCCAACACATGTTGATGCAGGGCATAGGAGAAAGTAACCCCCTCCACCCACCCCTAAAAAACCCAAAACTAGACCTTTATTGAATGCCTAAACCATGGAAATCCAAGCAAATTTCACCTTCATCAAGAAATGAATTAGGCTACCAGAACTGTACTCCTTTTTTTAGTAAGGATATGACACCTAGGTCTAACTCAAGTACTCAACCCCAAAATCTAGCTCATTAATAAGGAGAATTACCCAAATCCATATAAGCAAACTATACTCTAACACCCCCTTCACGCTCAGGCCCAACTGGAGAGTGGATCAAAAGCCCAAACAGGGATGGACCTGGCTCTGGCTCTGGCTCTGGCTCTGATACCACGTAAAGATGCCTAAGTCAACTTCAAAAGTTAGCTCATGAGGAAAGGATTATCCAAATCCATATTAGCAAACCGTCGGTCTATTGTGGAACTTTAACCCACTCTAACATTTTCCAACTTACATGACAATTTTTAATTATGTGATATTTGAAAATGACTGCTATCATCTCAATATAACTGTCACAATCAACAAACTATTCAAATCCATTTATCTATTCATGATAATCAGGTTTTAATGTGATGTTTTATATATATATCAAATCACCTTTTACACCATTATCTTATTCCTAACATAACATAACAAAACAACTCTTCTTAAACTCCATATTAAATCAAACCACAACATAATAGAAATCACCCTAGGGTTCCAAAAGTTACCTAGCAGCATGAGAATGCTTAATCTTATAATAACCAGCATGATGCCCCAAATCTTCAAATGAAACACTAGAATTCGCCAAATTAGGGAATGAGAATCGCTTCTCGACGATTCTAGAACCTTCATCGTCGGTCTGAAACGGATCCCGATCGACAATGTTATCCGATTCCTTAGGAAACAAATTGAGCTCCCGAATCAATTTCTCCGCTTGCTTCGATGCGAACCTCGAAGGAAATACTGAAATCTTCGCGAATGAAAATGAAGGAAAAACAACAAGGAGAAGAAGAAGAAGAAGATGAGGAAGCTTCATTTGCGCCATGTTAGGGGGTTTGAAGGGAAAGTGTTTTTGTGTGAGAGATAAATATTTGCGAAAATATGGTTTTGCGTGCGAGAGAAGAGAGTGAGCTAACGGTCCACGTAGAGGCACACTTTCCAAGAAACTGCTACACACTCTATTTTAGACAAAATTACAAAAAAAGGGTTCTTTATTTTCGAAGGTGTACGTAAATTTTATTTTTAATTCTCGAAAGTAAAGAGGTGATTTTCGAAAAATTCTCGCAATTTAAGTGCATTAAACTCAAGTAAAAGAAGAAAAACATATGGAAGGAATGCAAGACAATATTTTATCTTAATACGCGACCTCAAGTCTTTTCTATCTAGAGTCATGCCCTTATGATATGAAACTGCGTAATCAGCTCTCCCTAATATTTTTTCATTCTACCTCTATCCCTCCATGTACCCTCTACAGCTAGTCTCTCGCACCTCTTTCACTGGAGCTTCTATGCACCTTCTCTTCACATGCCTAAACCATCTTAGTCTTGCTTCCCTCATCTTGTCCCCCACGGAGGTTACTCTCACCTTCTCCCAGATAGCAGCATTTTTAATTTTGTCCCTCCTAGTATGTCCGACTTACACATACATCTCAACATACTTATCTCCGCAACATGTGTCTTTTGAACATGTGAGTTTTTGACTGACCAACACTCCACCCCATAAAACAAGAATAATCTCGTCTAATCATCACCTTATAAAACTTACCTTAAATTTAAATGGTATTGTTTATCACATAAAATCTAGAGACAAGACTCCATTTCATCCAAGTCACCCCAAAGCAATGTGTGACATCATTATCGATGTCTCATTTTAAATTCTATAAACTAAAAATTTTAATAGAAAAAAGAAAATAACTTCCAAAATTTGAAATGAAAATGCAAAATAAATTGTCATCCGGACAACTCAACCAAATGACAAGTGCATATATACAATTTCTCTTAGTAGTTTTCAATTTATTAGTTGTTTAAAATTAATATTTTGGAACTTAGCACATAATTAACAAAATGGACCAATTAACAACTATTATTAGTTCCTATAAATGTGCTAAACAATGATTACCATAATCCACACTTAATTACTCTAATTGATAAATTTTTCAGATGGCTAAATCTCACATTTTCTCCTTGATGTTTTTCTGCTTACTCCTCATTGCATCAAAGGGTGAGTAAAAAAAATTCAATAATTTATTTGTATTATTATAGAGGAGATAGATCGAAAGCATTAAGATTCTAATTGAGGATGTTAAGCATAATTATCAATCTACTGAAGTTTGTGACCATCTCATATAAAAGCTTAAAATGTTAGGAAGAACACATTTTTTTAACTTAATTATATCTTCAACATGCCCACGCCCCACATGTGCGAAGGTAGAGTATTACTTAGGATTCGAATGAATTCAGTAACTTTTGCTTAGATTTTGTATTTATCTTAAAAGTTATTTAATTCTGAATCCAGTAACTAAGACGAGCTACATGTTCGATATCAATTCAAATCTATAAACTACAAATCCCTAATTTCTGCTATACCAATAATATGAACAAGCTCACACAAGTCACGAATATGTAAAATCTTGATTATTATTTTTGTGCAGAGATAATAAGTGTGGAAGGTCAAGAATGCAAAAGGTATAGTGGTACATTTGGAGGGGCTTGTTTTATGATTAGGTTTGGTGAGTGTCAAGACAAGTGCACCAAATTAGAAGGAGCTTTGCGTGGAGAATGTGAGAGCTATAAGTGTTATTGCATCTTTTGTTGATGAAAAACCGAACAGTTTGATGTATAAAATATCTCGTGTTAATAGACTCCGAGAAAAACCTTTTGTTGATGAATAATGTAATTATATATTTACTTGTTTGGCTTTAAAAAAATAAAGACTACCATAGTACCACTTTGTATTGTGTTTGAACAAAAACAAGTTGTGAAATGACAGTATTAAATAAGTTTATGTGCTATTTATTTTCTGTCTTTCTTAATAATCACACATCATAGTATATTTTTTTTACTAATTATTTCGTATTCGAAATTTATTGATATGACTAATCTTGATTTATAGAGACAGATTTAGGTTGGCAAGTTTATGAATCCTTCAAGTTAATATACAATAATTTAGTTCAGAGTCCAATATTTAATAAATTTCTTATAATAATCGCGCAAAACCCATTGAATTTGATGAACTCGCGTACTCTACTCTACCACTAGTCACGCATATAGGGAAACTCTCCTTAACAAGAATTTCTCACGCATTAAAGATTGAACTGAAATCTCGAGTTAATTTATATATTGTGCCTAAAATCATCGATCAACGATAGAATGACTAAAGACTAAAGTTGAGATAATGTTGGGAGTTGCCAAAAGATTTATAAGAAAAAATTGATCCATTTCACGATTTGTGCATGTCAAGAGTCAAGACCTTGTTAATCTTCTCTGTATCGCTCCAAAAAATTGGATGTGCCCAAAAGTCAAAACTTATTGAAAAGTTCAAGACTGTCAACGCCCAAGCTAGGATCAAAAGTTCAAGTCCGCCCATTTCCGATCATTGAATGTAATTTCCTAAACCATATCTTATATCACAGCAAAAATACTTGATAAGTTGGCCCAAAAATAGCTAATGGCCATAACTTATAAACATTGCACAAATAATTGAAAACAGAGCTACTTAGAGATTATTAAGAATCTGCTTGAAAAATTCAGTACTCATACATAATAATATTTGATACAACATGATTCAGATAGAGGACTCTCTCCTTTGTTTCGCCTGTTAACGATACTAGGCAATGACTACGAATGGTACCACATAAAATGGAAGGTCCTATAAAGATCAATGGCTAGAAGAAGTTGAATGTCAAGCTAAATATCTTACGGGTCAAAGACTGTCGAAGATGCACAAGATTTCCAAATGTCTGCAATATAATCTGCACAAGATACATAGATGAAGTTTGTCTTCATAAATATCTAGTCAAAAAGCCCCTCATCGTGCCAGATATCTACTAGAAAGTCAACCATTTCCTGTGAAAATACAGAAATTAATACTAGCACTAGCCAAATGATCATCATTCTTATGAAACAGCAATGGAGCAGACTTCTGATAAAATAATACTATAAATTTCAGGATTGCTTACTGTTAAAGGAATTCGCTCAGAGAAAGGGTCAGTTGTAGAGAGCAACTCTTCATAGGTCGTTGTCCAACTGCATGAGAAATTCGTAGACATTTCAGTCTAGTGGTAAGAAATAAGAACAGTAATGGAAGGTTTTGAGCCGAGTCAAAGGCAGAACATGTTTACTTAATTCATTTGCATACAATAAACCCAAACTGGTTCGGCCTTCCCTGGATCCCGTGCATAGCGGGACCTTAGTGCACAACACTCCCCTTTTTTTATGACTGAGATAGGCCAATCCTTAAGCCCAACCACAGCATTCAGAACTCGGGGAATAATGGGTCCGCCCCTCTAGCTTTTATTGCCACAATATGCCTATATCATGTACTTGGAACATAATTAAGCAAGTCTAAAAAGCTTAGTAAAACTTTTCAAGATTGACACGGTATTTACCCTCATCCAGTCTCAATCACTCTCTATCTAAACCTCGACGTTAAAGGCTCTTGAACTATAAACTCAAGTTTCCTGTCCTTGGATCATCCCTTTATCATTAGTTACTTTATCTCTTAGAAGACACTTCAGAATACTTTTGGATCACTGGCCATGATAAACTAGTTTACGCTACAAAGATTACTTCTTGTTAATCGGGCACATATTTTGCACTAACATACCACACTTGAGATATATGTCATGCCTGGTATGTGGTGCAATAGGAATATATGCATTTCAAGATGGACATGCACAGTGGGAAAAGTGCAAAAGCTCACCACTTGTTCACTCTAGAATAAATAGAGCATGTTCTTGAGATAGAGAAATGTGTGCATTGCAATATCAATATCATGCCCTGCACACGAACTTACTTCCTCTAGATAAACATAGGAAAGCAGTTGAGATTGATAATGTCTACTGCATTAAATCATATGGATGTGGCAATAACAGGAGCTATGCAACATCAAGTACATTAAATCACTATCTCCCTAGTTTGTTGACGTTTGCTGATGCATTACAGCCCATATTAGACTAAAATAAGGATCAAATTTGATAAATGGTAAAAAGCTCAATGTCAGTTGGAACATATGAAGTTGAAACCTATAGTTTCTTACCATATATTTTCCTTACTCTTTTGTCGGACAGCCATTTATATGTTCATTACTGTTCTCTAAGTGCATAGCCACTGAACCACCTCAATATGAATTCCTAACTGTTAATTGAACACCATAGAGCAGCAACTAACTTGACATTCTTCCGGTATTTTTGGTTGTATATGACAAAGTTCAGATTCAGACAGTATAAGTTATCCTTCTATGTGCAGTAAAGATAAAAACTTCCACTCATCACCGTATCTCTGACAATCGAGGATTTCTCTGAGGCACTACCAAGAGCACTGAGAACTTCAGCTCTAATCTAAAACATGAAACATAAATGGGGACTCTTCTGAAGTTGATTTTTGTATACTATGGGTGCAAAGTGTTACCTTATAATTGGATCCTTCGGCATCCTTTCTGACTTCCTTGATACTTCTCCAACCCATTTTCTTCTGTTCTCATGCCATGCAATAGCAGCTGCACCACAAACAAAACTATACTATATAAGTAACACAAGAAGAAACACAAAGTCTAGCCTCATACAGTTTGATATAATTTTTCCTTGAAGCCGCCAATCTGAGCTTTCAGGTTGTTCATTTCTATTAAGGTACAAAGGACGATAACTGCTCTAACGAGTGGAGTTTTTGTGCTGAAGTGTATTAAAGTGCAGAATTATTTCTTTCAATGTAAAGAACAAGAAGTCGGAAGTTTACTGGTGACCTCAAGCCACTGTCAAATTGAAGATTTTGTTTAAAGAAAATAGACTCGGGAGAGCTATGTTCTGTAAAAATACATGCGGAGACGAAGAGGACATCCTGTTTCGTGGATCTCTTCCTTTCAGTGTCTGTTAATAGTTATTAGTTGCTTAATTTATGACAAATGGACAACAACAGTCTAGCTCTTGTGAACCTTTTGAGGTTTGAGGGAAGAGACATAACCGACTGACTGATTGAGAGCACTGAGATGGGCATTAAAACAGGTTCAACACTCAACAAAAAAATGAATTTAGTCAAGATTGTTTCCTTTAAGTCATCCTGAGCCATAGCATAAACAGACCATGTTCCCCAACAAGTGAAACTTCTTAACTAAAACAAAACAGTTTTGCCTTGATCAGTTGAAGAGACTTGTTTCTAATTTCTCAAAAGGATCAGAAAACAAACCGTGATTGACAAATGCAGCAGGGCTTTTGTTAGTTTCTGGGGGCTTCTTTGTCTCTCTTGTAGATGTGTATCTTTCTACAGGCAGCTTCTCAATAAAACACGAATTTCCAGTATCTACTTCCATTGCCCTCGGAACTGAAAAATCATTCCCTTCCCAGAGATGAAAAAGTAATTGCCGACCTGCTCATTTATTAAAAGGTCTCTTTGAGATCGCATCAGAAGGTACTAGAAATGAATTGCTGATAAGTCGTGCATAGAATCATATTCTGAATAAATCATACTGTAAATACAAAAAAAAAAAAAGTCTTATTGCGGAAGAGAAATATAGATTATACCAAGTAAAAGCACAAAAAGGTGTATTATTAAATGTTAAGAAACCATGTAAAAACATTATACACTTTTACATGCTATTGCATATTGAATTGCAATGAAATATCAATTGCTTCTGTTGAAAACCCAACCCGGATTGTATATTTTTATTCTGCTCGTCATTTTGTTACACATAAGAAGGATCAATTAACACTTAAAGCCTGGCAGGATTTAAACCTGTTTTTTTCAACTTAGAGGAAGTCTTTTATCTGAATCATTCATATCCCGCCACATCAGAACATGTCTTCTTTTTTTCCCCTTTTACAACCACTTATTTGCTCTTCACTTACAGATTTCTGCGAATGTAACCTTCCAGCTTCCACCAAACAACTACTACCACCATTCATCACCACAACTAGCAACCACCACTAGCAAACATTGCACAACTATCACCATTGCCACTACTACCACCATCGATCACCATGCATAGAAAAAACATTCTTAGCACTGCCACGGGCAGCTAGATAATGTTTCCAGCACTAAAGACAAGTAATAGCTAGACTATGTAGATGTCAGATTCAATGTTCCATAGACGAATCATGAGTTAGAGACTATCCAGTCAGTTTGAGCTTCTATACTAGAGACATTGATATCCTTAAATGATTTACAATTGTTACCTTCTTTGATATAGAAGGATCACATTGATATACTTTAATGATCTACAATTGTTACCTTTTTGATATAGAACGGAACTTCGCAAATGCCCTAGCTCAAAAGCTCTGCTGCACTGCAAAAGGCTTTCATCTAAACCAAACAAGCGAACAAACTTTTAATTCTTTACATACATAATCTAAACATATAATAGAAACAATCAAATTGTCCATTATCCACTAGCTACAATATGTTGCATCCAAGTCAACTCAGAGGGCCTAACTTATGTCAATCCTTTTTATAAGGCCAAATTACATCAATCTGGCTGACTACCTGAATTTTCACTGGTGAGTGTTTGATTTCCCACCTCGTAATCTCATCCCCCTTTACCTTTACCCTTACCCTTCCCTTCCCTCCCCTACCCCTACCCCTACCCCTCCCCTGCCCCCTTCTCCTCCCCCTCCCCTCCCCCATTCACAAAAATTATACAGCTAAATACAATTGTACTTCCCATTTCAGCTGCCAAAAACAAAAATTTACTTCTTAGCTTGAAAAATCTAACTAAACATTTTGAATATATAAAACATCAAAAAAATCAGAAATCCTACAACAATTTCAATCAAAACACAAAAACCCAGTTAAACCCATAACTCTCTCAGTGTGAGACAGACAGAATTTTCACTAAAAGTAAATATAAAGAAGTCAAAATCATTCTCAAAATCATTCTAACATCTACTATATATATATATATACATAAAAAAAATAAAAATTAACCATATATAATTAATGTAATTTTCATCAAGGAACCACTCGATCCTACCTAACTCTGCCCCTGTATTCCCAAACATTTAAAAGCAAATAACATCACCTGAACAATCATACATCAATGTACCACACAAAGTGCATGCAAAAATCACCAAAACATAACCAAAAATAATACATAAAAATAATAATTAAAAAACAAGAAAAAAGAAGAAGGAAAAAATAGAGAATGATAAGTACCTTTTTTTTGCTATGAAGACACCCAAGAGAAAAGAGAGAAAAAGAAAGAGAGAAGTGATGAGTCTGAGTGGGTATTTATAGATAAACTTCTTTAAAGGGTACCCACAAGAGAATTAAAATATCAATTTATTGACTTTTTGCATAATTTTGTTCACGTGAATCTAGTAACTTTTATTTAGATTTGGTATAAATATAAAAAATCTACTAGTAATATTTATCTGTAAATTCAGTTAATGTAATAATACTCTATCTATTTCAATTTGTTTGATTTACTTTCTTTTTTAATTCATTTCAAAAAATATATATTTCTTTTATTTTTTGGCAACTCATTAATTCTAAATGTTATCTATTTTTTTAGAACATGTTTGAATTGACTTTTAACTTATTTTTATGATTTTGGCTTAAAAAATACTTTCGTAATTTCTTTTTTATTTGTCAAATTTTGACTTGGTACACCAATTAAGAAAATAATGATTTGTATAGTGAATTTATCATTTTACCCCTATTAATTGATAAAGTCTTAAACATATTTACTCACTATATTTTTCAAAAACATTAACTCAATGTTAATAAATTGAGTGTATAATAGAATTTTTTTTTTTATCATTCCATGATTTGTCATGACAAGTAAAAAGAGACGGAGGGAGTAAGTATTTATAAGTATTTTTTTTTTGGCTTTATTCAAATAGATACAAAATTACTTTAAAACATCGGATAATTCAAACAAACTCTTAATCAAAAGTATTGGGTCAATGAAGTTGTTTTTTAACTTTAATACCTTAAACAAAATATTTTTATATGTATTTGAAATAATCAAACTCTAAAACGAGTATCAGAAACCCGAATGTTGTGGTGTTTAGTAGCATCATGTTTTTCTCAGCAGTTTGGTTTTCTCAGATTTATTCTATCATTTTCTATATGACGTGGCTATTTTTGTCTTTGTAAGAGGATAAAGTTATGTGTTGTGTGAATTGACTAAAAGCACCCTGCACCAACTATGTTGACAAGGGTGTTTTTGTCTTTTCCTTTTTGTTATGATTTGGACTTTTTTGGAATTAAAAGTAAAATAGAATCTAATTGGATCTATGGTGGGGGAATGGAAAATTAATTTTTGGTTTTTAATTGATATGAGTCATGTCAACGAAAAGTGTAGACAAATAATATTAAAAAGATGAAATATTTAATAAAATAATTTTAATATAGTATTCAGATCAATTTATGTGAATTTTAACTAATTTTATAAAATATCTTATATATTCCATCAACATAAATAAGAAAAAAAAATATAGCTTGAAATTTGAAAATGCATAAAAAAATTAATTGAGATAAATTTAAATTAGTGAATGTAAATAGTATTAATATAAGTAGTCGATTCTAGCTTGAGATTGAGGCTTCTTTTTAGTCCATTTCGTTTGTAAATTTAACTAAACAAATTTAGTGCAAAATACGTGTCGCTTTTAGAAAATCAAGTAAATATTAATCTTCGCTACATTTTTTTTAGGTATATCTGATTTCTTTATTTTATAATTATTTGTTTTCCTTAATTTTCTCTCTCTCTATATATATATATATTACTGTACATTAACATAAATGATTGATTGCGTGTAACACGAGGTATGTTGTTTTTTTTTCTAAAATAAAATAGAGTTTCTTTTTCAAACAATTTTTTAAAGGAATTTATCATTGACAAATCATGCTACATATGATAACTTGTCATCATCAGTAAAAGATAATAATAAAAAAATTATATAAAGTGGATATGAGGACAAAAATACAAAATTATTTAATCAAAAATGGCAAAAAAAATTAAATTTTCTTACCAAAAATATAAAATGGATGACTTTGAAATATAGAGGTGTCTCCACTTTATTACATAGTTTGGCAAAAGTTGTCAATTAGCTTTACTTACTTAGTCAATTAATTAATAATAATAAAAGTTTCAACAAACAATAGTTAATGGTTGGTTGTTGAAAGTTGATACAATATATAGTAGTAAATTTATTGTGTGGCATTTTATGAGAAATAATCTCTATTTTTTTTTCTTTTCTATTTGATATTAAAGCATTTTCATTAAGAAAATGGATTAGTTAATTGACCAACTCGTTTTCTAGTTATCTTTTCTAGAGATAGTTAATTGACCAACTCTTCTTCTAGTAGCTTATTTCTTTTTGGTACATTTTCTAGAACCTCATGGAATCACACATCAATAAACAATCCTAAGCTTTCTAAAGTCAAAAGTGCATATTTTAAAATATTTGTTTTTTAAAAAATATGTATTTGGCCAAATTTTAGAAGAATGATTTTTTTTTCCGGTAAAAACAGAAGTTGTTTCCTTGATAAAGAGGATTTTCCAAATAGAGCCCTACGCAACACAAATTTGAAATAATCAAACTTCAATAGGTACCATATCAGACTCGGGTGAAAAGATAAAAAGTTTTGAGTTAAGTTTCTTTTTGGGGAACTTTCACAAATAACCACTAAAATAATTTTAATTTGGCTCCATAACTATAGTTTGCTACTTACGATTTATAGTTACATGTTAGAGGGCGGAGGGAGGAGAGAGGCAAGTGAGATTGTAAGAAGAAGGAGAGGCGGCGAGTTGTGAGTTGTGGATATATATCTGTCGAGTTGTATATGTATATTTGTCAGATAATTGTATATATGTAACATATATATTTGTATATCTAGCGAGCAAAATTGAAAGAGGAAGGAGAGAGACGAGCGAGAGAATGGAGAGGCGACTTCATTTGTATATATATCATATAATTATATATGTATATGTATAATTTATATTTGTATACTTTGTATTTGTATTGTATAAGCGAAGAGAAAGGGAGAGAGGAGAGAGGCGCACGTCAATGCAACTGCGAGCCGTAAATCATAATTAATTCAAACTATAACTATATTAGCTAATTAACTAGTATATGATTACTTATACGTATAATTTTACCTTTCTTTTTCAATATATTTCAGCCCATAGTTCTCATCTATGGCCCAACTAGTTCAGGAGTACACATCCTCTCAAAATTGTTAATGGGCCTTAGCCCATCTATTGAGAACCTAAAAGGCTAAAATTTATCTGCAATTTGGAATCATAATTAAAAAAAAAATAGTGTTTTCGATAAATCCTCTAACCTTCACCAAAAATACTACTCCCTCCGTCCCATTTTATATGTCACCTTTTGAATTTCAAAATTCAAACAACTCTATCTTTGACCGTAAATTTTTTATAGATCTTTTAAACATTTTGAATTATCAATTATTGTGACTCATAATACTTTTTACGTAGTTTACAAATATATAAATTTCATTTCAAAAAAATTGAAGATTCCATGTGCAAATTTCCGATCAAACTTAAACTGTTTGACTCTCAAATAATAAAAGGTGTCATATAAATTGGGACAGAGGGAGTACTAAAATAGGTCAAGAACTAACATGAGCAATAAATCAAACAGATTACAAAGACATTTCACAACATTAAACAATAAAAAACACAAATAGCATCCATAGTTGTATTGGGCCAAGCTAACTTTCAAGTCTAAGAGAAAAAAAGGGCTTCATAATACATGTACCTAAAGTTTTAAGAACTTTAATACAAATTTATTTTAATTTGAAAGAGTTTAGGAGTAGAGAGACTATAGACTAAGCTTACTTAATTTATCTTCTTAAGATGTTTGGGTCATAACAGCAGAAACCATTGTGTTCATTCCACACATCCCATGTCCTCTACAAAGCTTATAGTACCCGTTTTCGCCCCATCGCTTCCCCCACGAGTTCTTTATTACCCAGTATGGCTGATTGCTCAAACGCAGAATTGAGAACCCCTTTGAGCCATAACCGACTAGCAATACGCCATGGTTAACCCATCTCTTTCCGCATATTAACGGGCATGATACACCTCCGATGTACGTTTGCATAAACACAGCGTTCAACCCGACTACACACAACAAAGTTTCAAGCACCTTTTAGACTAAAGGAGATCTTTCATGCACATATCATATTGAGAAATGGTTGGTGCTTACCTGCGAGAGGTCCGTGATTGACTAAATAAGCAGCGATTTGTTGTTCGTCGATGGGAATATTGGTGAAATTGGAGACTTTGACCGCGACTTTGTCTGGGCTAAACTTGCATTCGCCACGTTTACCAGTATATGAATATGAATCTTCCTCTTCTATTCCTCCTGCTTCGATTAAGTACTTGTATGCATTTGTCATTAGGCCTCCCTTGCATCCGGAATCACAAGCCTTTTTGTCCTTTTTATCACACTTTGGAAGGGAAAAAAAGCGAGGCGATCAGTCATGTATATATCGAGTACTAAACAAAGGCACAAAGCAGCATGTTATACAAAAAATCCGAGAAGAGCTAACCGTGTTATCACAATCTACAAGCTGTTGCTCACTAAGATTTAGAAGCTTGCCAGTGGCAATGAAGTTGGCTCCTTCAATGGATCCAGTCGTACTAAACGCCCAGCATGAGCCGCAAGATCCCTGCATTGATCATCCAAATGGTATGAAGTATGAACGTTTATGTATCATTAAAAGCCACAGTGAAACGTTAATCGATACTACGGCTGAACAAATGTGTTCTGCTAACTACCAAAACAGAATTGTTCAAAGTATAAGCTTCAAGTCATTTGTTCAAATACTGAAATAGTACAAATATTGCCCATCTAAACTACATTCCTTATAATCATTTAGTAGTAGTGCGAGTACTGTCGAATAGGCTGTCAATTTATTGGAGTTGCTTAATGAAGTGTATCCTTAATTTTCTGAGTTTAGTAATTGTTTTGATTTCTTACCACATGCAATCAGGTTATCTATAGAGTAATTACTGGTAAATCTTATAGTAATAAGTCATTTGGTAGCTGGATAGAGTTATACAGATAGATATTAATAATGTATGGATATATTATAAGAAATCTACTTATTGAATAGAGTTATTAGGTCCTAATTTACCCTTATCATTAATTATAATTATTTTCTATTACATTTTTCAAGACATTGTATTTATTATATTCAAATTACCTTCCATTTATAGTTTCTTAAGAAATGTGCAAAATCAATAGTAGACAAGTATTGTTGGACATAGGGAGTATTAGTTATTCAGAATTTAATATATGCATAACTTACCTCCAAACCCGCTATCAAATGAGTATTAGTTAGATAGGATTTAATACAGACATAACTTACCTCCAAACCCGCTATCAAATGATGCCTAAACTAATGGCCCGCTAAAAATGAAACTAAACTACTATCACATCAGTAGATGCCTGAACTTGATTACTTTTGCTCAAACAACTTATTTTTGTTTGACAAAACCAACATACCGAGTGAATGTAATCTCACAAAGTGAGAATCGAGAGGGTAGTGTGTACTCAGTCTCACCTGGAACTAGCTCAGAGTTTCAACTATGAAATCCCGAGCTAGTTCTCATGTTAACCAAATTTAATAGCGAACAAGTCATGCTGCTGAAATAATGAACAATACGATAACGGATTACTGTACAATTCTCACCTGCATCTTCACGTCAGTAACCGCACCTTTCTCTCTCCAATCAAAACTCTTCGGTAAATCCTTCACTTCCATCGGTGGCGCGTGAGACCCAACCTCTCCCAACAAGGAGCTCCGATCACCACCTTTAACACCCATATACATCCTCTCAAATTCCTCCGACGTCAGATCGGAAAACTGCGTGACTCCGTGAAAAGCCGTAGGATCCAAAGCCTGGTGCTCGGCGGCCTTCAGGAGATTTTTAACGAAAACTCCGAGGCGGTGTATGTACTCCTCTCGTGTACTGTACTCTTTGTTGTATTCCTGTATGAATGACTTGAATCGGTGCTCGGCGGGAGTACCGAGGAGGTGGTGGTTGCTTCCGCCGTGAGCGGTGGTTGTTGGATTTTGATCGTCGGTGACTTGCCGGATTTTGAATTCTTCTGGAATTGCTGCTGCAACTGATGTATGGTGAAAGGGAAGTAGAGAAAATGCGCATGTTAGAATTGTAACGCCTAAAGCGTAGGTTAGACCACCTCCTTTTGCCATGTTTTTTTTGTGCTTTTGTTAATGGTGGAAGTTTTTGCTTTGGAGCTTTAGTGAAGAAGAAATAGGCAAATGGTTTCATGTGACAAGGTGGTAGAATTACCATTTTGGTCATTTGACTATATAAAAAATAATTTGAACAATAAATAAAAGTTAGATTTAATAAAAATAATAATTTGATATTCACTTGAGTCGAGGGTCTATCGAATATAACATCTCAAGTTTGAAAAATTATAGTGAATAAGTTGAAACAGAGGTAATATGAACGAATATGGTCTAGCGGATGAGATTGTTCCTTCATTAATCAGAGGTCTCAGATTCAAACATTAGGTATGGAAAAAATACATGATAGAGAGTGCTTCACTCCGAATGAATATTATGCAGCGCGAATCTGAAATAATGAAGCTCCAATTTATAGGGTGAAGAAATGGGTGTGGAGGGGCAATTTGGGAATGTAGTCTTAAATGTTGCATGCAAAGTTATTCACTTTGTTATAAGACACGTATTGGGAGTTTAAAACGGCAAGCTTCTATTCGTTCGCCACGTTCACAATTTTGTCCACTTAATAAGTTTCTATTTACAAATTCACCGTCTTATTTTGTATGATATTATTTGCTTCAATACAAAATTTAGGAGTTACAAAGTTTTAAAAAATTTATAATATAAAATAAATTAAAAATATTTATGTAATTAAAAATTACAAAATTTTAGTTAGATATTTTTTATTTTAATTAATTATTGTTTTTTTATCCGTTAGATAATTAAATTAATTAAATAAAATATGTTACATGCGTCAATTTCAAGTAGAAAATATATAGAATTTTATGAGTGTTATAAAAGTGAATACATGTAATTAAAGAAATGACATATTTTATATATAGACTAATCAGAACACATGCAACTTGCTAAAAAGAAAATATAAATAGAAAGTGACTGATTAAAATGTTTTATTATGAGTTGAAGATACTTGATTGAAATAAGAGCTTAGTTCAAATATTTAAATAGAATATTTTGACTCTGTATTAAGCCTTTTAAAAAGATGTAATGTAATATAAGACATGATGATGTCATAGCATACTACTTAAAAGTATTGTGTGACTTCAAAAATATTTCTGTAACATCCCTTAAGCCTGCTTTGGAACATAATCACAAATTGAACCACTTATAAACATATATTATTATTTTTAAAATGTGGCACATAAAAACGTATTGTGTGGAAAAAGTGAATGGCTCAAGACACAAATCTTAGTGAGACAGATAAAAGGGTTGCCCGGATGGTAAACAGCGTTCACTTCTAATTTTAAGTTTTTTTGTAAGTTCTTCTGAAGGATCAAAGCGGGACGAGAGACGGAAAAAGAAACGTCTCCTACAACAGAAAAAAATTGGGCTGAAGTAAAAGGAAAAGGGGCCCAAAAATGGATTGGAAAAGTTGGAGGCCCATTTATCAAGGCTATAGAACCCACCTATGAACCCATTTAGATTTCAAAATCAAATTGAAGGCAATCCAATTTTATTATAAAGTCAAAACATTTTATTTTTTAAAATAATGAGCTTTATATAAGCCAATTTTACGGATATTTTTGCGGGGCAATCACTTCTTACAATATTCCCTATTATTTATGCTCTAGTCATTTGGACTAATTTCGAAGCAAAATCCTGTAGTTATATATCTATACAAAGATGCAAGTTTTGACCATCGGTTAAGATTTGTGAAAAACTATATCAAAATTACTAAACAGTTTATGTAATACAGTTTTAAGGATTTGCTACTTTTGATAATATGAGTCTTATTTATCCACTAAAACTTATGGTGATTTGTTAGGACAAATGAATAATTTATTTCAAAGTTACGACACAATTCTCATTAAAGTCATAACAATCACACAACAAATATGGCAAGACTAGTATGCACATTTATTATAACTTGGGGCAAACTTCGAGTTCGACTAATAAAATAATTTGCAAAACATACTTTAACCATGTCAAAATTTAAGTAGTGTCACAAAATCAACTTATTTATGCCAATCACCCAAATAATTCATTACCCTATATGAATACATGAAGTAATTTGTGCTCAACATAAAATTAAATAGATAACAGACCCAAGTCATATCCATTAAGGGGTTAGGGTGGCTTGATAGCTGGTGGGGAGAAATATTATATATGCATGTATTACATCTTGTATGAGTAACGTCATGTTTAATAGTTGATTAAGACTATGTATAAAATCAATACGATATTTGATTTGCAATTTAGAAAAGTGTATAACTAATACGTGTGAAAGAATCTATGTACAATTTTATGCAAAATATAAGATGAAATAACAAATACAAATAAGTAATGCATGAATAACTAATTCATTCATAAACTAATATATAAAGGGAACTTTCACATATAGCCACTCAAAAACAGCTTAATTACGCTTCATAGTTATAATTTGCTAATTACGATTCATAGCTACATGTTATAGGGAGGAGAGTGACGAGCGAGATTGGGAGAGGGAGGAGAGAGGCGAGCGAGAGAGGGCAGAGACTGGAGAGAGGTGAATTGTGTTGGGTTCTGAAGGTGATTAGGGCGTCATGCGGAAGCTTATAATTTGCAAATCATATGGTTGACAAATCAAACGACACATAAAACTATACCTAAAGAAATATATTAGTATATGATATGACCAATTGGCCTAAATAATTAAAAACTAATAAAAAATCATAGAAATTGTAGAGAGAAAATCTTCCCCATAAACAAAACTCTTAAATGTCTACATTGTGGATGCTATTGTGTTGTGATATGAGAATAGGATCCTAATTTATAGATCTCCAAATTTTTCCTCTTAGGAAAGAATAAACCAAATATGAAATAAAATTATATTTTCCTTTTAGAAAAAAGTTTAAGCATTTATGGTAATACTTTGACATTTCTTTAAGGAAAGAAATGAACTTCAAATAAGAAAAGAAAATTAGGGCAAAACCCTAACTGTATATGTATATCGATCAAATAATTGTATATATGTAACTGGTATACATATGTATTTGTATATCTGGTGAGCAAGATTGGGAGAGGCGGGCGAGAGAGGGCAGAGAGTGGAGAGAGGCGAACTGTATCTATATATCTGTCAGATAATTGTATATATATAACTGATCTACATATGTTTTGTATATCTGGCCAGAGAGATTGGCAGAGGGAAGAGAGATGCGAGCGAGATTGGGAGAGAGAGGAGAGAGGAGAGAGGCGAGCGAGAAAGGTCAGAGAGAGGAGAGAGGCTAATTGTAATTGTATATATACGTGTATAATTTGTATTTGTATATGTATAACAGAGGACAAAAGACGTAATTAAAACTAAAATTAAGTTGTGAGCTGTAATTAATTCAAACTATAGTTATATTAACTAATTAACTAGTATATATATGTTTACTTTTCCGCGTAATGTTTCCTATATAATTTTCCTCATAACTAATTCATATATTACTAATATCTTTGTAATTCTATCCAACTATCAAACGACTCCTAACTTTATTTATTTAGCCTATTTTATAAAAATGAACTATTTAAATTAATGTTAAATTTACGTAGAAAAATAATTTCCAACGTCATAATCTACCCCCATAGATATCTTCCAATTTTTGTTTGTCAAAGAAGAATCCGTTTTTTCTCCTTTCATTTGATAATCGTGCACGCCTTATTAACATGCCAAATGAGAACACTTCAAACTTGACGAAATTGCCTTTCAAATTGGCACATATTTAACTTTTTGTTGTTTAGCAATCGAATTTTCGTTCAATCGAATATAAACTTTTTAAAGAGAGGCATCATGTGAGATATTATTTGTGTTATATTTTGACGTAAAAATATAAATTTATATCCATGCAAAAAAAAGTTATTTTCTTCATTTTTTGACTACTCTTTAATTCTAACCTTCCATGTGCTATGTTTCAAACCATAAAATTTAAAAATAATTTGATTTATTATATATATTTTTTTAATTCAAAACCATAAAATTCAAAAGTATTTCTTACTTTCTTAAATTTCAGAATAAAAATCGGACAAACAAATTGAAATGGACTATTCTAAAAGCTAACACACAAAATAGGACCAACAAAAATTGTAGTTGAGTGGTAAGTACTCTTTCATTCTTAATCAGAGATTATGAGTTTGAGTCTCTCTGGAAATGGAGTTGCGTTTTCGGATTCGAGACTGTTTAACTTTTGAACAACTCCATCTTGTCATTCGAAGCTAAAAGACTAACACACAAAATAGGACTAACAATGATTATGATGAAGTAGTTAGTACTCCTTCATCCTTAATTAAATGCTTCAAATTTGAGTCTCTCTAGGTATGAAGTCGCATTCTCGAGTTCGAGGCCATTTAAACTCTTAAATAACTCCCTCTTGTCATTCGAGCAACTTTCTCTGGTCAAAAACATACCAACAAATTGAAATATGCTAAGCTAAAGACTAACACACAAAATAGGACCAACAAGGATAAAATACTCCCTCCGTCTCATTTTATATGTCACCTTTTTACTTTGCACTTGCATTAAGAAATGATGTAACTTTACCCCTCTACCCTTATTTAATGTTTTCTTAAGTCAACTTTATTAATAAATGACAAGATTAATTAACTATTTTATTAAGGGTATAATAGGTAAAATATGGTAATTTATGCATAAATTTTATAAAATGACAAGTATTGTGGTCCAGCTATTTATAGAAAGGAATGACATATAAAAATAAGACGAATGAAGTATTATGATAGAGTGAGTAGTACTTCTTTATTCTTAATTAGAAGTTTCGAATTTTAGTATCTCTGCGTCGTACGGAGTCGCATTCTTGGATTCGAGACCATTCAAACTTTTGAACAATTTTTTTTTTTTCTGGCAAGCTAGTAAGAAGTGTCTCAATTTTGTGTGGTCCGAAAACAAAGCCACCCACGTGGTTCCTTCTCCATGGTCATTGTAATGGTTTTCTTCTTCCTAATGGACCCTACTTGCCCTCCATTGTAGGAGATCCTTTCGAATCTTCTTCTCCTCATCATCTATTTCTCTTCACATTTCAGCAAAAACCATTAACACAACATCTTGTTCAGTTTAAAAAAGAAGAAAAACAAGTGTATAGAAAGTGGGTTTTTTTGTGAGCTGAGGTGAAGAGATACAGAATGAGTGCTTTGTATTCCACTTTTATCTTGATTGATCTTCAAAGTTCTTGGTATTCAGCTAAACAGATACCCAATTCCACTTTTTGTTATTTAAACCAGTCTCAATTTCCTTCTTCCACGTTCTCAGCGGCATTTCGTCGAACACGTGGTGGGCGGGGTAGATTTCCGGCGGCTTCAACGTCGATTCAGTCACCGGGAATCAGGAGGCCGAGGGAACGTTCCGGTGCCGGAAATGGGTTGTCGTTGTTTTCTCCTACTTCGCCTTCCACTTCAAGTTCCGGGGATGAGGTTGTGTCGGATTTGGACTTGTTCTTGGAATTAGTGCCACTGAGGATGAGGAATGAGCTATTTATGCATCAGGAGATTGGGAAGTTGATTGAGGTGGTTATGGATTTAGGTAGAAATCCCCTCGCGCGATTTCCTTCCGGTGATTGGATCATTTCGGAGCAGCCTGTAATGCTTGAGGATCTTCGCCATGCCATTTCAAAGGTTGTATGAGTAAATAAATATTACTACCTTCGTTTCAATTTGTTTGTGTTAAAAAGAATGCATCTTTCCTTTGTTGGCAACTCGATATGATTAAGACCACAACATTTTAGTATAATCTAAGTATCTTTAGTTTAAGATCACAAGATTGAAAACTCGTACTTTACTTTCTTGAACTCTGACAAAATCAAAACTAGACAAACAAATTGAAACGTAGGAAGTATTGCAAGTGTGATGTGTCTAATTTAACTGAAAATTGTAGGATTGACTTTTCATGTAGTTGTATAATAGTTAGCAGTATTGTCATGTAGCAGGATAGAAAATTGTGGATCTGATTGTAAGATCACCTTTGTAGAATAGAAGTTCAAAAATTAAAACTAAAGATTGTGCTTTACCTTTATTTTATTTTATTTGATGAGTGAGAGTCAAAATTCATTGATCTGAATGCGACTTATGGTAATAAAATAAGATAGAAGTACTTCTAAATAGTATGACTGTATGATTATGCAATTTGTTGGTTAAAGTTGATAAATTTGCTTCATTATTTAGGTGGGGGATTTCTCCGATGACAACCGTTCTGGTATTGACAGTTCCCTACATCGTATTAGTGCAATTAGAAACCGTAAAATGCAAATTATTGGCCTTACCTGCCGGGTTGGTCGAGCTGTATCTGGAAGTGCTGAGATCATACGTGACTTGGTTGAAGGAGGTGGTTCCATATTGGTGATAGGTCCTCCAGGGGTTGGTAAAACTACCTTAATCAGGTATTAAATTACTGTTTGCTTTGTATTAACCTTCCAAAAGTGATTGCTTGTCATTGTTTAGTGCTACTTGTTACTACTCAGTTTTTCTTCCATGAGTTTCCTTCATATTAGTAGTTGTAGTATTACTGTGGAAGTTTCTTATTATTCCATTTTTGTTACTATTCAGTGTTTCTTGCACTTCGACTATCGTATTATTTTGCTGTAGTGACTGTTCCTTTTCTTTAAGTATGTTTTTTCATGCTTTCTTTAGCATTGTGTCTTGGTTTCTTCTCTCTCATTGTTTTCTTTTTTTTCGAACTGCTTTTACTTGAGCCGATGATCTATCAGAAACAACCTCTCTATCTCCCAAGGTAGGAGTAAGGTCTGCGTACACACTACCCTTTTCAGACCCCACTTCTGGGATTACATTGGATATGTTGCTGTTATTGATTATCTTAATGAGGAATGGCTTGTTCTATCAATGAATGTGAAGCTCTTTCTCTGCAGAGAAATAGCCAGAATGCTGGCAGATGACCAGAAGAAACGAGTCGTTATTGTTGATACATCTAATGAGATTGGAGGCGATGGAGATGTTCCTCATTCAGGTATTGGTTGTGCAAGAAGGATGCAAGTTCCAAATGTTAACCTGCAGCATAATGTGAGCAGTGAACTAAAATTTGATTTTGGTTTCCTGCGTTTCTTATAACCTCTGAACCACAATCTAATTTCTCACTCTGTCTCTCTTACTTCGAGCAGGTAATGATCGAAGCAGTTGAAAACCATATGCCCCAAACCATCATCATAGATGAAATAGGTACAGAGCTTGAAGCATTGGCTGCTAGTACAATTGCTCAGAGAGGAGTACAGCTTGTTGGGACTGCTCATGGAAGTACTATTGAGAGTATAGTAAAAAATCCATCCTTACAGATGCTTGTTGGTGGCATAGAGGTGTTGAACCCTGTCCCTCTCCATTCTGATTATATGTCACAATAATTTGTAATACATGTGAACAGTTTGTTAAGTTTCAACTTTCTTTAACGTTTCTCAGAACAATGTTTATTCAGATTTTTACAGGGAACATTTTTCATCTAGTCCTAATATATTATGTTTTTTTCACTTTGAATCAGAGTGTTACTCTTGGTGATGAGGAAGCAAGGAAAAGGAAAGTACAGAAAACAATTCTCGAGAGGAAAGGTCCTCCAACCTTCACATGTGCTGTCGAGATGATATCAAGAACTCAATGTCGTGTTCACCATAGACTAGATTTAACAGTAGATGCTTTATTAGCAGGTACATTAGAGTTTGCTTTCCTACCCTTTTCAGAACTTTCTTACATTGCAAAATCTGTGGACTATGTTCAGCAGCTGATATTAGGTTCTATATTTGATCTTTTTGTGGATGCAGGAAAATCTCCTTTGTTTGAGATACGGGGATTGGAGAGTGAAGCCGAAAATTTGATCGAGTCTTCTCTGTTCACTCAAGAGGACGATGTTAATGACTTTGAGCTAATTGATAAAGTGGAAAAGAAAGATAAAATGGAGTCTGATAGGGAATATGTAAAAAAGAAACCTAAAGTGGAGTCTGATATGGAGTATGTAAAAAAGAAAGATAAAGTGGAGTTTGATATGGAGTATGTAAAAAAGAAAGTTAAAGTAGAGTCTGATAGGGAGTATGTAAAAAAGAAAGATAAAGTAGAGCATGTAAGTTATAGCATGCAATCCAGTAACGAAGACGAAAAGATAAAATTTGAGTCAGATGAGGAAGACGATGATCATCCCAATTCCAAGAAATCGGGCACCAGTGGATATGCCAGCAAAAGGACCTCTCCTGTGTATGTTTATACTTATAAGGTAAGTTTGTGATTCCGTTTAGGCTATTATCATTTGGAGAGCTACATACACTGCCATATTTCCATTTGCTTTTCTGCCTCTAGCACATACTTTGCAAGGGGATACTGGAGAAATTTCTTTGTAGTATATGTTTTAATAACTTGGATAGATATTATCTGTTAATGAAATGAAATTGAAAGATGTTTTTATTATGCAAAGGATATGAATTTTCATGAAAATATGATGCATTATTGGGGCTCATGGATGCACAAATCCTCCTCATGCTGTGCGTACTTGACATTGATGTGTAGATTCAAGCCTAATCTATTTCTGGCTTATTGTAGATTCAAGAAGCTGATCTATTGCAAGTTGCAACTGTTATGGGGCTAGAGGAAGAAATTGAAGTAACAGATGATATTGGTATTGCAGATGCTATTCTAGCATCTAGTGCTGAAATGAAGCAGAATCCTTGGATTCGTAGCGTTGCCAAATTTCATCAAGTGCCTGTCTTTGTTGTAAAGGTATCTTTCAATGCCCTTTACTTACATATTTGTTTGTTTCAGGTCAATCACCTGACCTTCTAGATTGTTGTGAATCAAGAGACCTCCATTTTTATCTCTTTGGCTAGGGAAAGACACTCAAGATTATTCTTTTTTCTTACTCGAGATGAGCTGCAGTTTTGAAATTACCATTTCTTTGCTTATTATGCAGTCAAATACCATGGCACAGATGGTGAAGGCTATCCGTATGATTCTTGGAATGGATTCTATTCACTCAAAACAACCATTGAAAGATTCATCCGATATTGAAATTCAAGATGATGCACCAAAAAGGAGACCTACATTGGAGGAGATCGATGCCTTAGAGGTTTGCCTCTTTAACTCCCAGGATATATGTTTGATAATAAATCAGTAGCATTTCTAAGGGAGATATTATCCCGTTTATATTTTATTTATCTCTGACTTCTATAAGAGGGTAATAGTAATATAATTGGTGGATGATCATCATAACAAAATTTTTACTTGATCAAAATATGCATGATGATAACCAAAGAAGTTGGCTCCTCACATTAGAAACTCAATTCAATTGATGGAATGTACATTTCTCTGTCTCGTGATAGGAAGTCCGCCTTGCAATTGAGTACATCGTCATACCTGGTGGTGAGGCTGTTGAACTTCTCCCAAGGCGCTCTGAGATAGTTGCCCAACAACTCAAGCTGGTTGAGAGTTATCAGTTGGCTGCAGAAAATTCAGGTACCGAATCAAACCCGAGACTGCAAATCCTTCCACAGAAACTATACAGGAAGACTTCTGTAAAGACCTTGAGATCCAGTTCAAGTCAGAACAGCACAGGTTCCGACTCATGGATTGGTAAGAATGGAGGCACTGGTGTTGCTCGACTGCCTTTCTTGCCTGAATAATCAGATAAATTCCTTTACCGCCTTTTCAACCTTGGTTGAACATGTTAAAGGAAATGTACAGTGATGTATATCTGTATCTAAACCCCTGTAGATTCCATTGTTTGGTGTAATTCTTTTCGTCGCAGTGTTATCTGCTCATGTATTCCTTGCTAAAAGCACTTTCAATACACTGTACAGTGATGTAAATCCTCCAGAGGAATGAAATTTAGTAACACTCATTCCATAGAAATAAAACAACATTTGAAGCTAAATATAGGAGTCCCATTCTACTATATTGTCCATTGAAGTATGTGTGCTTGTATCTTCTATCATGTTATGAAAATGGACCTTGAGCCGCTCATGAGGTGAGAATTGTTCATGATTATACAAAAGAGACTGTAACTCGAACCCTCAACCAACGTGGAACTTTAACGCTCTTCCATTCTGAAATCTATGGTCCATTTTACTGTGATGGTGAAGCTGATGATATTTCAGCAGCTTGTAATTCCTTCTCTGGAAACTCTCATGTATTTTATTTGATGAATTTGTGCATTAGTAAGATTACTATTCTCTTCAATTTGTTCAATAAATTCAGTTAATGTGTATACCTTTTAGTATAAATATCCCGTGGAATTAGTCGAAGTGTGGATAACTTAGTCAGAGCATCACCACCATACTCATGTGTATTCCCACAAGTGGAGACTGAGGAGGGTAGAGTACAAATAGACCTTACCTCTGCCTCGTAGAGATAGCGAAGTTGTTTTCGAAAGACTCTTGGTTCTTTCCTCCTCTTTCGATAAGCTTTTCATAGCCGTAGTCGTACTCAAGTACCCTTGCAGGGGAATCCACTTCTGAGATGGAGAGAATCCCGGGATGCATATGCTCTTTTCAGGGTTGAAGGAAGAAGTAAGCGCAGCTATTGGACTTCTTTGTGGTATGGCAGCAGTAGCAAAGAAAGAAGAGACAACTTGTATCTATACAATATCAATAAGGTGGAATTTGTATAACAATGCAAAGAGTCTCCAACTTTATCTTTCAATAATGTATAGATATTTGCATACGACTATTATAGAAAAGTAACTTGTTTTACAAAGAGTATCGTTATAAAAATTATTTACTCATTATACACATATTATACATGAATTATATATAGATTTGTCAGTTGTTTTTAGTTTAATCAGTTTGATGGACGGTTATTAAGGCTGATTTTTAATTATTATTTTTTAAAAAACAAAAGAATATATGATTTATATTCTATTTATCTTTCTTGTTTGTTAGCATCAATGATCGCTGCTACCAAGTTTAATAGAGTACCAATCCAGCTCATTTTATGGAATTCTTTAATAAATTTTCATGCAAATTAATAAGAGTTAATAGTTCTTCTCATTATATAATTTTAGAGTCTTTTCATTAAATTCTATCACTTTTTTATTTTATTTTATTTAATAGTTGGTTGACCAGACTATTGCCAAATTACTACTAATATCATTTTTAAAAAGAGGGAAAATTTCATTATATTCACTGAATTATAATAATCTTTGACTCATTTAATTCACTGAATTATATAACACTATTTACTCCTTTATATATTGCAAATCATGGCAAGGCAATTTACAATATTCTCTCAAAATTAGTACAGGAATAATTAATTCAAGTATTTATAAATGGCAAAAATTTCAGTCTACTATTTATGTGTCCTCCTTTTCATTGTGTATCGGTTTGTGCATTAAGGCTCTACTATTTTATTTTAAAATTATTTGTGTGTACTTAATGGAGATTTGAATAATTATCATTAAGCTCATCTGTTTATATTTAGATTTTATATACTTATTTGGTCCGAAAAGCCCTTATTCATTAAGATAATATAATTAAGAAGTATTTTATGTAAATAATTTACAACACTGTACGTCCACAATCACCGACCATCACCACAATCACATCTTTCATCATCACCATCACCACTTTCAATCACCACCATAGTTGCCAATCACCACCATAGTTGCCAATCACCTCTGTCCATCATAATCATCACTGCCAACCACTACTGTCAGTCACTACCACACTTACCATTTATAATTATAATTTCATTCACTTTCAATACCAGTGTTGTTGCCTCCACCATCACTATCAACTAGCTACTATCAATATACAGTACCGTCAGCCACCACTATCACCAACATCATCAACTACTAACATCTACCAATTCCACCATCACAATCACCATCACCATCACACCAGTCACTACAACATCAACCACATTCATCGTCACAATTATCATCATCGTCATTACTAACTACGTACCAACATCAACCATCACTGCCTCCACCACTACAAACCATCTCCACTATAATTAGCAAACATAAGTTTATTTACTTACTTAAATTAGATTAATTTTAGTACTAATAATATTTATTTTATTATTGTAGTCTTCAACCCCAAAATGGGCCAAAATCACCAAGGAATGCAGTGCCCAAATTGACAGTGCAACATGTGTGAAGAATGATGATTGTGGACCTGTCTGTCTAGCAGCATATAAAGATCAATTATATTTTGCAGCTTGTTTGCAGAAGCCACCTGATCTTCATTATATTTGTGTTTGCTCATATTATTGTTAAAACGTGTAATGCTTTGTGTATCGACAAATTATTCGTTCTTTGTTTCTATTGAAGTGACGATGATAAATGTCTCTCTTTAGATTTTATCTAAATATAACAAGATTTATCATTCCAAAAAGGGATATTTATATAAATAGTCAGATTAATTTACTGTTTATTTTTTTTTAATCGATATATATGAATCAATCGAGGTAAGTTGGTTCAAACATGATCACCACTACAATACCAACATATTCCACAAGTGGAGACTAGAGAAAATAGAGTATACATAAATCTTACTTTTATCTCGTGAAAATAGAGAGGTTCTTTTTGAAAGATCCTCGACTCAAGTAACGCATAACAAAACATTAAAAAAAAATTTGACTATAACACCATGATTATCTAAGAAAATAATAATTGTATTTATACCACGCAACAGTTAATGTAAATATAATCTAGCCTCGTTTGTTAAGATATTATGTTACACTTTTATAGCTATTTGTTATATACATGTATAACAACATTTGATATTTAAATTTTATTTGGCCATTAAAGAAATAGAATACAATTATAAAAGATAGTCATTATAAAATAGTTTGACCCTAGATATAAACATGCTAAAGGGAGAGTACATAGTTTAATTTTGAAAATGAGTCAAATTGACTATTGAGAAATGTAATATAACAACTAAAATGAAATAAAAGAATTAGTTTGTTGATAAAAAATTATTACTCCATTCACTGAATTAACATAGTCTTTGACTTATTTAATTCACTGGATTACATAATATTTTTTTTCTCCTTTATATATTGCAAATCATGGAAAAACAATTTACAATATTCTCTCAAAAATACAAGCATATTAATTATTCATATTCAAAGAATTTATAAATGACAAAAATTTCAGCCTACTATTCATGTCTCCTCCTAATTATCATTCTGTATCTGTCTGGTTTGTGCATTAAAACTCTCCTATTTTATTTTTAAATTATTATTTTTTCATTTATACTTTATCAATTTATTTTATTATTCATGTGATTCTCGTCTGAACTTTAAGTACTATGTATTTGTTCAATCATGAATGTTACAAGCTAATAGAGTCAAATAGCCATTAAAATAAACTTAATTACGTTCTATAACTATAGTTTGCTAATTACTATTCTTAGCTACATGTTAGAAGGAGAAGAGAGGTGAGCGAGATTTGGAGAGGGAGGAGAGAGGCGAGCGAGAGAGGGCAGAGAGGCGAGCGAGAGAGGGCAGAGAGGTGAATTTAATATGTATATCTGTCAAATAATTGTATATATGTAATTGATATACATACCTATGTATTTGTATATCTAGTGAGCGAGCGAGATTGGGAGAGGGAGGAGAGAGGTGAGCGAGAGAGGGCAGAGAGTGGAGAGAGGCTAACTGTGTGTGTGTGTATATATATATATATATTATTTATATTGTATATGTATAAAAGAAGAGAGAGGCCAGAGAGAGGAAGAGAAGAGAGAGACGACGTAATTATAACTAAAATTAAGTTGCGAATGATAATTAATGATAGATATATTAGTTAATTAACCAGTATATGTTTGCTTACCTGCGTAATTTCCCAAAAAAAAACTACAAATATATTTGTTTTCTTGAATTTGATTTCTTCATAATTTTTTTTAATAATAATAATAAAAAATTAATTGTTGTAGTTGTTGACCCAACGATGGCACAACGTAAGGAATGCCGTAACGATTATCACATGGTAAAATGTACTCTGAAAGAAGATTGCACCCTTATTTGCCTGAGAAAATATAAAAGAAATTTATATTATTCAGATTGTATGATAAAGAGACCTGCTCGTATTGGCCATTGTGTTTGTTGGTACTATTGTTAAATAAGCGGAATGCTTTCTGCATCGACAGATTATCCGTTCTTTATTTCTCTTTAAATTTCATCTAAAATATTATAAGATTTGTCATTTTTCTTGATCGAGTTATAAGTAATGATGGATTTAAGATTATATGAAGGGGTTTTGATACATAAAAGTGTAGTGCCTATGATTTGAATTCCTTATATTATTCGCTCTTCGTTTCTATTGAAGTGACAATGATAAATGTCTCTCCTTAGATTTTATCTAAATATAACAAGATTTATCATTCCAAAAAATTTATATAAATAGTCAGATAAATTTATTGTTTATTTTTTAATATCACCACTACAACACCAATATATCCCGTAGGTGCAGACTAGTGAAGATATAGTTTACACAAATTTTATCTCTACCTCATAAAGATAGAGAACGCATAACAAAATAATTTTAACAAAACAAATTAACTATAACAACCCCCCCCCCCCCACCCGCCCAACCCAACCAAAGAAAACTTGTATTTATATCACACAATAATTAATGTAAATATAATCTAGTCTCTCCGTGATAGCATCGTTTGTTAAGATATTGTGTTCACTTTTATAGTTATGTTATATAAATGTATAAAAATACTTGATATTTGAATTTTATTTGACTATTACAGACGTAATATAACAACTAAAAAGAAATGAAAGAATTTGTTTGTTGACCAGTCAATAGCTAAATTACTTACAAGTATAATTTTTTTTAAAAATGAAAGTTATTATTATATTCACTGAATTAATTACATAATCTTTGACTCATTTACTTCACTGGATTATATATAGTAACATTTTTTCTCCTTTATATATTGCAAATCATGGCAGAACAATTTACAATATTCTCTCAAAAATACAAGCATATTTATTATTCAAAGTATTTATAAATGGCAATAATTTCAGTCTACTATTCATGTCTCCTCCTAATTATCATTCTGTATCTGTCTGGTTTGTGCATTAAAACTTTCCTATTTATTTTCACATTATTTTTTTTATTTATAGCTATAGTTTGCTAATTATGATTCTTAGCTACATGTTAAAGGGAGGAGGGAGGTGAGCGAGATTGAAAGAGGGAGGAGAGAGGTGAGAGAGAGGGCAGAGAGTGGAGAGAGAGGTGAATTTAATATGTATATTTGTCAAATAATTGTATATTTGTAACTGGTATACATATATATATTTGTATATCTAGCGAACAAGAATGGGAGAGGGAGGAGAGAGGCGAGTGAGAGAGGGCGGCAAAGAGTGGAGAGAAGCTAATTGTATTTGTATAGCTGTCATATAATTGTATATATATATGTATATGTATAATACGTAAATGTATAAAAGAGGAAAGAGGCAACGTAATTATAACTAAAATTAAGCTGTGAATGGTAATTTATGAAAACTATATCTATGTTTGCTAATTAACTGAATAGTATATGTTTGCTTATCTGCGTAATTTCCCCCAAAAAAAAAAACTACAAATTTATTTGTTTTCTTGAATTTGATTTTTTTTTTAATTGTTGTAGTTGTTGACCAAACGATGGCTCAACGTAAGGAATGTAGTAAGGATTTTGACAATGTAACATGTGCTGTGAATGAAGATTGCACCCCTCTTTGCCAAGGAACATATAAAGAAAATTTATATTATTCAGCTTGTATGATGAAGACACCTGCTCATATTCATATTTGTACTTGTTGATACTATTGTTAAATAAACGGAATGTTTTCTGCATCAACAGATTATCCGTTCTCGTTCTTTGTTTTTCTTTAGATTTTATCTAAATATTATAAAATATGTCATTTTTATCGAGTTATAAGTAATGATGAATTCAAGATTTTATGAAGGGCTTTTGATACATAAAAGTGTAGTGCCTATGACAACCTCTAATTTTGTGTTTTGGGATTCAATATATATATATATCATGTAATTTTTTTTATTGAAATAATATAGTCTGATAAATACTCTTCCATCTCTAAATTTAATTAAATCTAAGTAACTTAAATATAAATCTGACCAGAAAATACATTGTTTGACCAAAATTATTTGACGTATAGACTCCCTAAACATTTATAGGCTTAATAACAAATATGGATTAAATGTCATTAAATCAATCTTAATACTCGATTTTCACTGGATTAAAACAATAGTATCATCACAATCTGATTCATTTTTCACTATATAAATAGTACTATATATTAGAACCATGACTAAATTAAATAATTAATAACATAGACATAATTAATCAAAGTATAAATGGCTAAAGTTTCAGTCTACTACTGTCTTCTTCCTATCATCATCATGTTTTTGTCAGGTTTGTGCATTAACACTCTCATTTTCTTAAAAAAAAAAAACATTTTTTTGTTTTCATTTTAATTAGCTGTTTTATTACTACTAATATTATTTTAGTTGAAAAGTTAGTACTTCCTCAGCTTTAATTTGATTAATCTGTTTTGACTTAATTAGTATAAAGTTTAAGAAAGTGGAAATTCTTTTTGAATCTTGTAGTTTTAGATTAAAGATATACATGTTTCAGAATATATCAAAACATGGATTTGTTGTCGTGGATCTTTAGAAAACAGTCTTCCTATCTCTACGAGGTAGTGGTAAGGGCTGCGCACATTTTACCCTCCCCACATTCAACTTGTGAAATTTAATTGGTATGTTGTTGTTGTTATATTAGAATGTACCGAAATATCTTTTAATGTTGTGGTCACAAGTATATCATGTGGGAAATTAAAATTAAAGAAATGTCAAAAAAGAAAAAATATTTTTAAAATAGACTAAAAAGAAAAGAAGAACAAACAAATTGAAAACGAAGGATTATTATCTTTTTCTTCAATCAAGAATGCTTCTACAAAAAACATTTTAGTACATAATTTTTTAATTGATAAGTTATATTTAATTTTCTTAATTCGAGAATCCTACAATGATTAGGGTAATGAGATATATATCCTCTTCGGACCTCATTTGTAAATTGTAATTATTACTATAACTAAATATTTTATTATTGTTATATAATCCATGAGAAGATATCAGAAATCAATTAACAATATAGTCTTATCTTTTTGAGTTGAATTATTTTACTGATTTTAATAATATTTTTTTTGTTAGTCTTTAGCAAGACAATTGCCCAAGATCAACAAGTTAATGATTTGCAATGTGTTGATCCAATGACCAATGTAAAATGCAGGGAGAAGGAAGATTGTTTGATGATTTGCCATAGAAAATATCAAGATAAATTATATGGTGTATCTTGTATAAAAAGCCCATATTATCCACATAGTTTTTGTCTTTGTGACTATTATTGTTAAAATGGAGTAAAAGTTTATTTGAAATTACAAATGTTAACTTCTATTGTTAGACTTAACATTTGTTTGATCAAATTATATTACAAGGTAGTTTGATGTTCTATGATAAAAAAAAAAAGTCTTTAATGTATAGGGTAATTTGAATATTACGAGTTATTTCAGTATCGAGATGATTGAAAAGCCGAATTGTTACTAGATATTTCAATATGGAACGGTTATGTTATCAAAATAATTTTAACATAATTTTGTTCTTAGATACATTTGAGTTATGATTTCAAAGGCAAAAATATATGTTAATTGTTGATATAAGAATTTTCATTAAAGATAGTAAAACTTGACCTTTCTTTTCATCGAGGCAAAAAAAGAGTATTTTCTTTGAGTCAAACTTAAGGTTCACACAACAGTCTGCGTGACGTTTTGAATAAAATAAATAAAAAAGTAATTAAATCTACATAATTAAAATATGAACCTTACCAAAAAATACATATTTTGACCAAAAACATTTAATGTTACTTTCCTGAACATTTATAGGCATAATAAAATGGACTAAATGTAATAACTCTATCTTAATCCCAATTTAATTAGAAAACTATCCGAATATTTTCTTATATATATAAATATTATAACCATGGCTAGATAATTGATAACATTTTCTCAAAAACACAGACACAATATATCATCAAAGTATAAAATATGGAAAAAGTTTCAATTTACTACTGTTTTCTTCTTATTATCACATTTTTCTCAGGTTTGTGCATTTATACCTCATTTTTTTAAAAGAAAAAAATATATTTTGGTTTACATTTTATCTATTTAATTATTAATATTATATAAATTGAAAAGTTAGTACTATCTTTTTTCTATTTTAAAATTTCTCCATGAATGCTTCTAACATGCATTTTAATACATTAGATTGTAATTTGATATTCTCTCAGTTTTAATTTATTTGTTAAATTAAAATAGGATAAATAAATTAAAATAGAGGAAATTCCTAATCACAATTTAATTTCTTATATAGACTGATCATATCTCTAAAATTGATCTCTAGAGATAGTTTTTTTTGGGATATCGATGAAAAATCGACTTCAAATCGGATGTTGGTATTGTTCTGATTGGTATTAAAGTTGATTTTTAAATAAACTTTCTCTTATTTGAAAAATATCAATATTTGATAATAAATTTTTAATTTACACGATTATAAAATACATCATCTGAAAATCGAAATCTCATATTTACTATAGTAGAATATATTACGTACCACTGTCCCATAGACCATTTGTCTTTATTTGTTTAAGACTTTTTTTTTTATATATACTCTTTAAATATATCTTTTTTAAAAGGAAACAAACTTTTATTATTATTATTATTATTATTATTATTATTATTATTATTATTATTATTATTATTATTATTATTATTATTATTAATAATTTTTTTTTTGTTATAGTTCTTAACATGACAATTGCTCAAGACCATCAAGTTAAAGATTTGCAATGTGCTACTCCAATTTTCAACATAACATGCCAGGTGGATGAAGATTGTATGCCTAGTTGCAAGGATAAGTATAAAGATAAATTAATTAATGCGGGTTGTATACTAAGTCCAGATAAACCTGATCGTATTTGTCTTTGCAATTACTATTGTTGAATGTGATCAATAGTAAGGGTTCATATAGCCAAAATGATATAATGGGGAATCAGTTTAAACAATATAATATAATAAAGAGGTATATCTGACCCGTTTCCATTTATTGAGTTTAACGATTACAATATATGTTGTTAGATTATTAATTTTTATAATTAATTAATATTAGCTAAGTGTTTATTTATATATTTAATTAATGAAGAACTTTCGCATATAGCCACTCAAAAATAGTTTAATTGTGCTCCATAGCTATAGCTTGCTAATTACGATTCGTAGTTACATGTTATAGGGAGGAGAGTGGCGAGCGAGATTGGGAGAGGGAGGAGAGAGCCAAGCGAGAGAGGGCAGAGAATGGAGAGAGGCGAATTGTATATGTATATCTGTCAAAATAATTGTATATATGTAACTGATATACATATGTATTTGTATATCTGGCGAGCGAGATCAGGAGAGGGAGGAGAGAGGCGAGCCAGATTAGGAGAGGGAGGAGAGAAGCGATCGAGAGAGGGTAATAATATGTATAATTCACATCTCGTTTGTATAATTTGCGGGTAGGTTTGTATAATTCACATGTTTTTTTTTGTATAATTGAGTAATACAAAGTATGGAATTATAGAAATTTGATAAAACTCGAAATAACAAATTGATACAAACATAAATATGTGAACTTTAAACAATTATACAAATTATATTATACAAATTAGTATATTATGTAAATTATATTATACAAAATCTGAAAACTACATGTTTATATAAAAAGTTATACAAAAAAAGATTGAATGTATATGGTGATAAAATTGAAAAACCAAATCATCGTCATATACAGATACAAACCATCGTATACAAATCAAACAAAGAATTCTTAGTTGCAAATAATACAATTATGACGAAATATTATACAAACGTGGCTAATTATACAAACTCGAAGCCAACCCATGTAATTAATGGTTAATGTTAATCGCGGGTGGTAATTATATCAAACTATAGCTATGATGACTAATTAAGTAGTATAAGTTTGCTTAACCGCGTTTTTTTTCCATTAATAATTAATACCTACGTATTTGTATGATCCAATACAATTATATTCTTCTATTCCATCTCTAGTAGAGGAATTATGACCCAATACAACCATGTTTGATCAGCTTAATACGAACACTTTAATATATTTTTAGGTGCTTAATTAGAATAAATAATAATTCGAGTGTCTACTTAATAAAACTTATTGACAAGTTTACTTATGGGATTTCACCGAATTCGTTATATTGTATTGACAAGTTTAAAGAGTTAATTGATGCTTTGACATTGAAAACGGAAACAATGAAATTTATGATCTTATTGAAAAAGAAATTCGAAGATGGAGAACATATTCGATACAAAATCATAAAGATTTAAGGATCTGCTAGTCAAAACAACGAGAAGGGTGTTACACCATTTGAGATGATTTTTTTAATTGTTAATGGACAATATAACTACTTGATTTTCAAAAGCAAAAATAAGGTATATAAATTAGAATTTTAATATGAATCAAACTATAAATTTAAACACGAAAACAATTAATACGAATTCACAATAGCTAAACTCAAAACCCTAGACCAAAAAAATAAATTAAAACCACTAAATTAAATCAACCTAAAAAATCTAATCAAGAGATTCATCAATTTCATCGCCTTCATGAGCCCACTTATGTTCTTCACGAACCTTTTCTTCTTCCTCTGGAGTATAATCATTAATAATACCAAATATCTGACGAACAACATTCACAAACTTGTTCTTAATTCTATTTGCAATTGTCTGACACAACAAATCGATCAAATCGCTAATGTGAAGATAATTTGCCGCAATTACAAGGTCAAACATGTTTTTGTAGCTCTTATCCTTCATAAATTCCTTATCAAATTCCTTAATTTCTTCTTCGTTTGAATCCGTCTTCTCCCCATGCTTTTTCATGTACTAAATAATTACAATTAGGTTTTGAGTATTCACATTAGGCAATGGGATGAGGGTATAATCGTCCTCAACCATATTTTTTATGGTTCCAGGCTGAACCGCAATCGATTCTTCAATCTCAAATTCATCACCATCTGATGATTTCAAAATCAACTTTTTTGAAGCCATTGATTTTTTTGGAGAATAAAAATTAATTAAATTGTGAATCAGAAGAATAATAGAATGTGTTAAGAGAAGGCTATGTGAAATAGTGTATTTATAGGGTCGATTTTTATTTTATTTTTGCGTTTTCCACTTTCCTTGTTTTAATTGGTTTATGAAAAAGAAGAAGAAGGATACCTTATAGAATTGGTATTGATTCAACTTTGTGTTTATTACGTAAAAGTTGTTATTATTCATTTTGTTACATAATTTTTATTTTTTTAAGTAACTCTGACAAAATTGGATTAATATTCAAAAGAGAGGTTAATTAGAAAAAGGTTGCAAGAAAAAAAATAACAATAAAATATTAAGACAAAAAATGAGATGATGCAATAAATAGTTGAAACATATTGAAGATTAATAAGAAATTACGTGATTACTAAATATATTTACTACTACTAGTTATAAATATGTGTGGATAACCACACAGCTGCTTTACCTATGTGGTTCCGCACTTAACATATATATTTCCCTACTTTTTTTTCTCCTCTTTATCTGTTTGTCTTATTTTTTTATATTTTCTTTTTGTATATTTAAAAATTATGTAAAGATACTATAAATCATGATAATTGACAATTTAAAATATTTTAAAAAAAACATATAGAAAACCGATTGCTTGTAAAAAAATTGGTTGGTTCATAAAATTAATCTATCTGTGTCACATAAAATGAGACAAAAGAAGTAACATGCATTATTTAATTTGGAAACTACGTAAAAAGTGTTGTAAATCTTAACTATGAACAACATATTGACTCTTGAAATTCTATTGTGCACATATATTAGGACAAGGAAAATAATATATATTATTTAAAAATTACGTAAAAGGTACTATAAATTACAATATTTAACAACTTAAAATGTTTAAAAATCATATTAAAAATTAATTGACTATCAAAATTTTATCTATATCACATAAAATGTAAAAAAAAAAAAAAACCAATACGGGGCGCACTTGTGTCTAGTTATTATTACTAATAAGGAGAAGATCATGGAGCTAGCTCCTCTGTCTCTCCCACTTAACCAGTGAGTACACTCAGCTAGGGGGGTTCAATGCCTTTAAAAATGAGACATCCATCTTAGGCCTCATTTGAGGGCCTCATTTTTTTTTAATAATTATTATAATTTTTTTTTTAACAAAAAAAATAAAAATATATTGTGTCTTTCTTTTACTTCGTTTTGAAATATTAAAGAATGTTTTTTTTTTGTCAATTTTTAAATTTAACTTCCACATGGACATGATTAGACCACAAGATTAAAAAAATATTTTGATATATATACATAGAGAGAGAGTGTGTTTAAGACCATAGAAAAAATAAAGTTTTTTTCCAAAAATAACTTTGCGTTTCAAAAAAAAATTAAAAAGAAATTAAAAGCTAAGTTTGGCTTTAAGCTACTAATTAGCTAGACCCATGTCAATGCACTCAGCTATTCTCTATTCATTTCGGCTTTTATGGTTTGGTTATTCGGTTATGTCAATAATTAATAACATAATCAAAGTTATATTTGTAATTTGAATATATCTCTTAAATATATTTCCTAATATAAACTTAAAACACAATTATAAGTAACCAATTATAGATGTCCAAATATAAAATATAAGCTTAATTATAATAAAAGACAATAACTAAAAAGGGACAAAAATGGTTAGCTCCAACTATATATATTCATTTTTTTTCTTATTTTATTTTTAAAATCCTAAACCAAACCAAAAATGATAAACAAAGTAAATTTTCACCGAAAACCAAAAAGTCAATTCAAATTAAAATTCGATTTGATTTTTCGACTTAATCCATTGAATTCTTTAAACGTATATTCTTGAGTTGAATTTTTAAATGTATATTCTTGAATTGAATTCCTAAACGTGAGTTGAATTCTTAATGATTTGCAATGTGCTGGCTTAATTTAGGTGCTTAATTCCACAGAGTTGCATTCCAAGTGATTAATCAATATCCATAAAATAAGAAAGTCATTAATTAACGAAGGATGAGCAAGGGTGAGATATATTTTTAAATTGTTAATGGGACAGTATATATAACCTCTTTTTTTCACAAGCAGAAATTACGTATATAAATTAAAACACTAAATTTAAAGACAACATAATTACTTAAAAATCAACAATAGCTAGACTCAACAATAAAACTCAAAACCCTAGACCAAAAATAAATAAATTAAACCACTAAATTAAATCAAACCTAAAAAATCTAATCAAGAGATTCATCAATTTGTTCTCCTTCATGAGCCCACTTATGTTCTTCACGAACCCTTTCTTCTTCCTCTGGCGTATAATCATTATCTATACCAAAAATTTGACGAACGGCATTCACAGACTTGTTCTTAATTCTATCAGCTATCATCTGACACAACAAATTCATCAAATCGCTAATGTGAAGGTAATTTGCCGCAACTAGAAGTTCAAACATGTTTTGATAGTTCTTATCCTTCAAAAATTCTTTATCAAATTCCTTAATTTCTTCTTCGTTTGAATCTGTCTTCTCCGCATGCTTATTCATGTACTCAATAATTAGAATTAGTTTTTGAGTATTCACATTAGGCAATGGGATGAGGGTATAATCATCCTCAATCATATTTTTTATCGTTCCAGACTGAACCGCAATTGATTCTTCAATCTCAAATTCATCACCATCCGATGATTTCAAGATCAACTTTTTTGAAGCCATTGATTTTTTGGAGAATAGAAATTAATTAAATTGTGAAGATGAATAATAGAATGTGTTAAGAAAAGGCTATGTGAATTAGTGTATTTATAGGGGTGATTTTAGTTATTTTGGTTTACCACTTTCCTTTTTTTAATTGGTTTATAAAAAAAGGAATCCTTATAGAATTGGTATTAATTAAACTTAGGCGGTAGAGTAAAATTTTACTGAAAGTTATTCAATTTGGTTTAGGAAAAACTACCTAATTATATTTATCTATATAAATTACCCATTTTATCATCTCTAATAACGTGTAGTTAAAACTGAATTTATTGGTTCTGCATTTATCTAAAAACATTCGTGACGATAATTGTTGACACCCAATTTTGACCGACCTTTTAGCAATTTTGGAAATGCTATTCGATTAAATACGAATTTTGGAAATATGTCGAGTTTAAAATTTTAATCGATTTTATCTAAAAAATTATATATTTAGTATGCATGCTTTATAAAAATTATCGTAGATACTATTAAAATATTTTAAATTATTAATAAAACTCGAAATATTTCAAATGTTTTAAAATTTAAGTAATTTTAATTATAATATTTTGTAGTATTTAAATTGGATAGCATTTCTTTTAAATTTCCTCTAAATCATTTAAATTGTAACCACTATTATTCCAATTCCTTTCAATTCTAGCCTATTCAATTTCAATTGTATTGCAATTATAACCACCTTTTCATTTCAATTCTAGCCAATGCTATTGCAATTTTAGCCACTTCAAATTCAATTCAATATGATTTTAACATTTCAACTTTTAATCTTAACCGTCCTTAATCCTAGATCAAATCCTAGCCCTTCATCTATAATTAAATCAACGGACGAGATCGATTATTTTAACCTTTCCTATTTTAGTCCTAAGAATTTCAAAACCCTAAAACATTTGATTCTTCCTCTTCCTCTTGGAAGCAGCCGCAGCCCTCCTCTCTATGCTCTCCGGCGAGATCGCCACCACTCGTTGGTGGCAACCGCCCATCTCTCCCCCTCTTCGTTGCTCCCCTCTCTCTCCCTTCTCCCCCCACCTCTCTTCGTCCACCTCCTCACTCTCCTTTGGCGGATGAAACAAGCAGCAAAGCTGCTGTCCGACCAGCAGCTCCAAGAGGCGAGCACCACCGGCGAGGACAATCGCCTGAAGCAACAACTGCTCCGGCCAGCAAGCAGTAGCAGCAGCTCCAGTCGGCGACACCAACTCCAGCAACAACCAGCAACTCCAGCCGCTTCAAACAGCAACCCCAACTCCAAACAGCAGCAGCTCCAGTCGGACAGAAACAACAGCAACTCCACGCAACAAGCAAGGTAGAATTTCGGTGAAGTCAAAAGTATTTAAGACGGATCTTCGACAGATCCGTCCAGGTTCGCTCCCCTCTCTCAATTATCATCTCTTTTCGGCTAACATCTTTCATTTTTGTTTGAGTTTGGTGTGATTTTTACTTGCTTGAGTATATGACAAAATCATTTTCAAGCATGTTTAGTATATTTTGGTGTGATGTTTATTTTTATTTTGTTAAGTCTATGGCAAATCATATTCAGGCATGATCTTAAAATAGTGATATACAAACTAATCCATTCATTTTTTTTTATATTGTTCT
>JAJOOR010000615.1:0-29121 GCA_036250505.1 Solanum acaule | reverse complement strand
GAGATTTATGAGTTTGACCGATTTGTGGCAGCAGGAGGAAAAATGTGAAATGATATTTGGGTTTTCTTGGTTGGTAAGTTTTACCTAGTTTTGTCTTGTTGAGCATCTAAATCGTCGATTCTAGCTGCATCTACAAAGGGCAAATTACTAATCGAGAAAGTGAGGTTAAATGATGAAGAAATACCTGGCCAGCGCATCGGAAGCAAACGGAAATGTTGACGAAACGTTCAGATTCAGCGAGAAAGTGTGCGGAGAAACAGAAGAGAATGAGGAAGCGATGGATCGGCCATTGAAGAGTTGAGATGTATGGAAAGAAGAGTTGAGAAGGTCGACGGAGCTGACGAAGAAGGCGAGAAAAAACCCTTCCGAAATTGTGAGAGAGCAGTAGGAAAGTTCTGGAGAGAGTGAAAGGAAAATGGGACAGCTGTGTATTGATGAAACGAAAAAGGGACAAATGAACGTACAATCAGTACTACCTTTGGTACAACACAAAGATGCAGTGTTGGTCCTTTTGAAGTCCCATTTCTAAATAAGGGTAATATATGGATAGAAGATTGTGAAACCCCCTACTTCTTACACTGTCCACATAAATACTGAGCGACAGAATATAGATTTCTATGAATCTTCTCTGCATATCATTTATAGTACCAAAATACAAAAAAAATAATTAGTTGTCTCACTAGTTTACTCTTTTTATACTATCCAAAATATAAATTCTTCAGTAGATATCCTTCAAATATCAAATTGAATTCCCTTCCAACATTTCCTTGTGCATTTTCTCAGCCTTGGCATTAAATATAATGATAGATATGGCAGTAATGATGCTCCACGTAAAAATATTCAAAAAAATATATTTTTTTCAAATGTGAAAAATGATATTTGAAAATCAATTCAATTGAGTTTGGCATTACTATAAATAATTAGAATTTTTGAATTTTTATGAATAATTAGAATGGAAACAGCTTTTGTGGTGTTTTTCAATTTTTTTGGAATTCAACTAGTTTAAGAACTAATTATTTAGACCTATTCTAGTTTACAATATTACGAATCTTATATGATTTTGGTGTGTACAAATACGTCATAATACATGTTATACAGGTCAAAATTAGGTGTAATTTGTTCCATATACATTATATTCAAGTAGATTCGCATGTATTTGAGATACATAGACAAATCTCGTTTGCGTCCTTCCGATCTCGTTAACTACTCTCTTATGTATTTGATATACATGACTATCTCGTTCGCCTCCCTCCCCATCTCGCTTGCATCTCTCTGTGTTTTAGTGTATCTAATAGAAAAAAATGCATGTATCTAGGTGTATCTTCCTCAATATATGTGATAGAAAACTCTTATTAGTGGTAAGATATGTGATTATTTGAAAATATAAATAGAATTAGTATATATGATATGAATGTATATCTAATAATACAGTTTTCCCATATTTTTAGCGGATTGGCAGAGTTTTGAAATGAATATCTTTTTATTTAAAAAAAGATTGACTTTACATAAAATTTCATGTTAGTGAAATTTAATTAAAGAATTAATAAAATAAATTGGTTACTTTTGTAGGTGATATATTAGTCGAATGGTTTTTAGTTATAAAGAATACTTTTTAAGAAAATTAATTTTTGGTGAGTGAATATCTGAGATAATTTCTCTGGTCCATAATAAGTAATTATTGAGGTATGACACACCTTTTAAGAATAATATTTGGAATAAAAGTTAAAACTAATTTTTACTATTATTTTTTTAATTATTCTTAAACTATTCTTATTAAAAAAGTAAAACAATTAAAATTTTCATTTTAAAAAAATATGAAAAAAAAATTCTTTAACAATTCCCTTAAACTCTAAAAATTTATCAATTGACTAAAAGGAATAATATCTCAGCAATTGTTGCACCAAATTTTCAAAGCATTAAATGAGGGGAAGAATTTTAGAATGGTCCCTTTTAGAATCTCATTAAATACAGTTAAAAAAAAAAGGGTTATCAAAAATCCGTTCTATTCACTTTTATTTGTTACTTATTTTCAAATAAATATTCATTTTTACTTGTTACTTTTGACATATTAAGAAAAGACAATTATTCTTTTCCATATTTTACCTTCATTATACTTATTCTCCAAATCATTTTTCAAGACACAATAAACATCATTTAATAGAATAATATGATAAAATACTTATATCAATAATTATTTTCTTAATGAGTGTGTCAAATTAAACAATAACAAATAAAAATAAATGGAGTGATTGATCGGTGGACCACAAAATAAAAATTCAGGCCAAAAAGGAAATATGACATCTTCCCTTAATAATTATACGATACGTACTATATATTACTCTCTATGTCTAACAATAGTTGTTCACTATACTATTTTGTTATGTCTAATAATAATTGTCCACTTTTATGAAATTAATGGACAATTTCACACTTCGGGGTCGTTTGGTTTGAATACAAGTTATGTTGGATTTAGTTATGCTGGGATAAGTTATACGGGGATAAGTTATGATGAGATTAGTTATGCTGAGATTAGTTTTTATTGCTTGTTTGGTTTGTCATATTCAAACTTGTATTCATTGGATAATTTTTAAGAATAAATTGTTTGTTTACAAAAAGACCCTCCACCTTATTTAATTTTTCTTTTTACATTATTTTGCAAACTTTAGTTATTTCATTCTTAAAAATAAAATTTTCATCTTATTCAGCTTAAATATTTTTGTGTGTGCATTTCCATGATTGCGCCGTGCCTTTTTAAAATAAAACTTTTTATCTTATTTAACTTTAAAATAAAACTTTCATCTTATTCAGCTTAAATATTTTTGTGTGTGCATTTACATGATTGTGCCGAGTGTTTTTAAAGTTAAACTTTCATCTTATTTAACTTAAAAATAAAATTTTCATCTTATTTAGTTTTAAAATAAAACCTTCATCTTATTTATCTTAAAAATAAAATTTCCATTTTAAGTTTGTTAAAGTGAGATAAAATTTATTATTAAAATTATCTACATTTTAATTGATATATAAAATATATTTTTTAAGTGAATAATAAACTATTTAATTAAGAATATGTAATTTAGTAGTGGAGGAACATTTTAAGAGAAATCAAAATATAAATAAACATAAGAATTAGACAAATAAATTCAACTTATAATATATTTATACATAAAAATTGTATTTATAAAATGTAATTTTTTAATAGAAAAATATATTATCATAAAAACAACAAATTATTAAGATTGTGAATGTTATTATAAATGTTGTTAAAAATTATGTTAATATACATGAATATAAAAGTGGTGTATAAAAGAGAGTTCAAGGGGGGTTATTTTGTTATTTTACATACTTTATCCCAGGATAAGTTATCCTGGGATTACTATTCCATCCCAGTGAGGGATAACTTATCCCAGGACTAATTGTTAATCCTGAGATAAGTTATCCCAGCTTTTGCAACCAAACAACAAATTAAAGGCCACTCAAAAGTTATCTTGGAATTAACTCTTTTTACCCTTATAATTAATTTATAGTTATTTCTCTATTACATGTTTCAAGACATTGTATTTATTAGAGCATATTCCAAAGGTGATATAGTGAAATTACTCTTCTAATTATAGTTTCTTAATAAATGTGTAAAGTTAATAGTGGACAAATATTATTAGAGAGAGAATATTTATTAAATACATTTACTCAGTATAATGTATATTGCTTTAATTGTACATTTGTCTTACTATTATATTGTTCATAAATCCGTTAAAAGGCTATATTCCTCTGTTCATTTTGTAAATAGTCGAGAGATCCTAATTAATCGTTACAATCAAGCTTAAATCTAGAAAGCAATAACAATTGCATTAATTTCTCTAGAATTACTGGATCCACATTTGATATGGGTTGAATGATTTTTGTAGAGAGGAAAAAAGAGGAGATCTATATCATGAAAAATTATCTATTGTAACCACGTGCAACAATAAAAATGATACTAATTTTGTTATTTAATAATAGGAAAAGGCTCAAATATGCTATTGAATTTTGAGAAAAAACTTATTTATGCTATTTGTTTAAAGTTTTGTACAACTAGTTCATTTTCGTTTGAGAAAAGACTTATCCATGTCATTATTTGTTAACTGAAAAATAAAGTTTTACAAAATCATTTTTTACACGTGGTCTCATTAATTAAATCAATTTTTTAAAAGGAAAAGGCTCAAATCTGCCATCAAACTTTGAGAAAAGACTCATCTACGTCATTCATTTAAAGTTTGGCTCAGCTATGCTATTTCAGTTAATAAATAGTAGCATGAATGAATTTTTTCTCAAACAGAAATGACATAAATAAATAAGTTTTTTTTCAAAGTTCGATGACATATTTTAGACTTCTTCCTTTAATAATTTCTTCGGTTATTTTTATTTATTCGTTATCTTAAAAATAAGTTTTAGTTTTATTTGTTACTTTTAACACATAAAAAGATAACTCTTTTTGCATGTTTTATACTTAGCATTGATAATTTATTCCTTAGTTTATTTTTTAAGATTTAATATTAAACATAAATCAATAAGAATAGTATGGAAAAATAATCATATCAATTATTACTATTATAAAAGGCAAGTCAAGTTCAAATGTGACAAATAAAAATGAATGGAAAGAATATTAGAGTTAAGATAAAAAAACACATCTAAAATACTTTATTTTTTAAAATTTTATACGTAAACTATCATATATATGGAAGTTTTCTATATAATCTATCACCACATGTTTATTGAAATATACTTGAACTATCAGTTATTCACTTTCTAATATTTTTACTTTAACATTTGAATATTAGAAAAAAATAATCATAAATATAAGAAGGTTTGTGCGAAACGCGACAAATTCATTAATGATGTACCTTCGTTTAGTTCAATATGAATGGATTTTTTATATTCTTTCATAATTCAAAGAATGAATGGTTTTTTAATTTTTTAAAAATATACCTATTAATTATTATTTTTTTAGAATTATAGTTTTGTTAAAACTATCTTTATATGTCAAATAAGTATCTCTACTTTCTAGAAGAATTAAAAGAATAACACAACAAATTATCTTTTAATTAATATTTTTAAATATCTTTCTCAAAAAAATTGTATCACACCCAGCAATTTATTTTTTATTTATATCAGAGTGAATGAAGTACTAATAAAAATAAAATAAAAAAATGAAGTACTAATAATTTCAATTTGTAACTGACAGCATTCCAAAACGGCCTAGGCATTAAACGTGCTTAAATGAAGTGTTACACCATCTACTGACACAAATTTAATTAGGTATCGTTGGACATTTAATTTATTTTGGTACTGTTTCGTTTTTAAATAAATATTTTCTTTGTTTCAATTTTCGATATTAATTTCGTTACATTGCAAAGTTTAAATGTCTTCTTAAAAAACAAGTCTTATTTTAACGAGATAATTATGTAATTTCTCATATAAATATCTTTTTCATATATACTTATAAGAAGATTGAATTTTTGACAATACTATAGTAATATACTAATATTTTGATGCTCCAAATTTCTGCTATTTCCATATTCTCTACTAAGACAAGTAATATTGAATCGTCTTCTAATCTGAGATCGATGACTCCTCACCAACTCCAGAACTTATTGCAACAAAACTCTATCACTTTATTTGATTTGCTTCATTAGTTTTTTTATCACCGATCAACGAGTTAAATCATTATGCATGTCTTTAAACTCGTAACAAATTCAACTGTACTATTTTCTCGATAAATCGATTCAAGATTTATAATTTATTTGTTCCTCTAAATCTCTAGTCTGTTTCGATATTGAATTTCCGACCAAATGTTTTTAGATATTGAATGAGTTTTTCGTAACACAATATAATATTAGGGCAAAATGATTGATGGTTTCTCACTAACTCATATGTAAAACTATAGATTAGATCCTCCCATGTTAATACTCTCTCTAGTTCATATTATGTGAAGGGTTAGAAATATTTTTTATAGTTTAAATAAGTGAATTTTTCAAAGTTTTGAGAATTGTTGAGTTTATTTTTTCTTCATAATTACCCTTCATTTGAATGAGTTTTTTTTAATACTTTACGGAGTTTTAGGAGAACAGTTTTAGGATAATCAAAAAAGTAATTATGGAAAATAGTTTTTTAATCTAGTTTCTTAAATAGGTTTTAAAAAAATGTGTCATATCCCAATAAATCACTTATAATACGAATAAGAGGGATTATAGAAGAACAAAATAAAAAACTTGTTAGGAGTGTCATCTCCAAATAGACTCTGTAATATGTGATCTAGATTTAGTTGAAACTCTAATGCAGAGCTCCAAATACCGAGTGAGAAATAAACAAAAACAAAAATAAAGTTCTGGGGGTTGCACGCAAACATTGCGAAAGTACCTCTTGAGCCTTGTGCAAATAGTAATTATTTAGATTTATCCTTAGGTTGTTTATATTTCTTGTAAGTGTTTGTAGTATTAAGGTTTTGGTTAATTTTTGAGAATCTTTTTAGATTTTTATATAAATATTAGGATGAATTTACTATTTATTTTTAAAAAATCATTATGTCTAAATTATATATGATTATAGATATATTAAACATTCTTATATTTCAAAGTCATTTTTTATTATAGCATGAAGACATTTGTTACCCCACACTTTATTTTTATTCTTTATTTTTGTGTAACATATAGCAAGAAATTCAAGGGTGTCGCTTCTACTAGTGAGATTTCAACACACAAACACTTTAAGTTTGCGTGTCTTTACTCTTTCAAGACTCCTGAAACCATTGGGCTACGTTATATTATTGTGTCAAGAATGTCCAGAATATATTATTTAATTATTTTTGTTTATCATTTAAAGTATAATTCTCCAATGAAGGGTGTCCAATTTGGACACCCCGACACTAGTGTAGCTAAGCCCATGTGTCTAGGCCATATATTTTCTCTATTTATTACCTCATTATCTTCCTATTCATTGCACAGAAGAATTCATGAACTATATAAATAGTAGTGGTCTTCATTTGTTTTGAATACAAGAAAATAAAGAGTACATAAAAGTTAATCAAAAAAGAGTTCTTATTAATTGAAGAAAATCGTTGTTTTTGTGGAGCGTTAGACTCAAACTCCAGATATTTTCTTAGGCAAGTTTCTTTAATTTATTTAATATATAAGTCGAACTTATTCTATTACTTTCCTTAAATAGATAAGTCGAACTTATCCTATTACTTTACTTAAATAGACAAATCGAATTTATTCTATTACTTTTATCACGATGATCGTTGAAAGTGTCGTTTAATGAGCTTTTTGATAGCACCCATTAGGTACAACATTTAATTGTTTTTTTTTTTTTTTTACTTTCATCATTTATTTTTACTTGTCCACTATACTAAAAATAGATTTTTAATAATATTTATCCAGTTTAAAAATCAATTAATTATTTAACAATTTATATACATTTTACTCTTGCTATTAAATAATATTCAATACCTAATACATTTTTTAAATATATTCAAAAAATAATATAATAATATTACTTTTATTATTTTTGTTTCTTACTGCATGTGTCAAGTCAACAAATATCATTGGACGGAGGGAGTATCTTTTTGTCATTTGAATGGTTAAAAAAGTAGTAGTATTAATTTGATTTTATATGTTGATTTTTTTTATAAAAAAGATGGTGGAGAAAAAAAGTTGAAAGGAAAATTAAATTTTCTCCCAATAATTTTATTAAGCATAGAAGGTTTTAAAACTCTAATTTGAAAACAAATAAATCTCCGGAATAAAAATTTAAAAATCTAAATTATCTCAACTAAATTCAAATTTAAATTTAATCAAATACTCGTCATACAACTTAAACTAGTTATTATACAAAAGAAATTTTCAACAATATTAGTCAAACTAAGTATTATTAATGTAACGACCGATTTCCGTTGTTATAAAAAAGCCAACGGGGAAAACTTTTGGGCCGGAAAACTTTTTCGTAGTAACTTGGAATTTTCCAACCTAGTCCAGATTTGGACAAAATTGGAGTCAGTAAGGTCTAGGGAAATCTGATAACAATTGGGTGATCTAATTATGATTTTGATTACATGAGTAGGTAGCTAAGACGTTAAGGAACTCGTACGACTTTACGGAATTGAATTCGGGTGAGTAGAACTCCCGAAACTGATCTTAGCGTGAACGGGTAGTTTCTGAGTGTCGTTGGTTGAAGCTGTGTTGTGAAATGAGGGTATTGAAATTATTAAATTTGCTCACCGTTCCATGCAAGCCGCTATGACGGGAATTTGTGCCGCCAGGGCGGGGCCGTTGTAGCGGGGTGAGTACCGATGTGGCGGGACAAACGCGACTTAAGTCGGAAATAAACCCCAAAAACATTTTATTCTGCACTTTTCAACTTTGAGAGCTAGGAGACGAACCTAGGTGCTTTCTTGACGGTTTTTCACCATTCTTAAGTCTAAAGGTAAGGTTTAAACTCCCCGAACCCCTTTTTTTATCCGTAGAATGTAATCTAGTGGGTAATTATCGATGGGGAAGAGTTTTAATTTGGGAATTATGGTGGAAAAAGTCCTAATTTGGATATTGAGATCATGAGTTTGATCTAGGGTTGATAGAATTGCTGGTAATTCGGGCAATTATTTATTGTTTGTTGATTCCCGTGTTATATTAATTATTTATAGACCAAGAACAAGCGGAACAAATCCGAAAAGGAAAGAATCAAGTTTCTTTGGGGATTCAAGCTTTGTTCGAGGTAGGTGATGGTTGTGATTTCATGATTGCGTGATATATGTTTGTTCTTGCTTCATTATAATGTGTGTATGTATACAAATGTTGCACTATTGATCACACTACTTGTAAATGAGGATATATGATTGATAAATGCCATGAATCATGACTTGATTGTATGATTGGAAATATATTTGTGATTGTGATTGTGGCTGGTTGAATGGATCGGGTGTTGTGTTCCAACACACTAACTTGGATCGGTTGCCACATCCCAGCATAATTATGGGATCGATTGCCACGTTTCGGCATAAATATTGGATCGGATACCACGTACTGGTACGCTAACAGTTTGGGTTTGGGTTCCATGAGAGAACCATTAACTTGACATAATTGTATATCTTGACAAATGTGAAATTGTGCGTTGTTCGTAAATGATGTTGATAATGTATATGTTCGGTGTATGCATGTATTATTGTGTTGTATTGACTTATGTATGTTGCACTTAGTGGGATAACTGCGTGATACTACCAGTACACTGTGGTTGTGTACTGATACTGCACTTGCTCTTTCTTTGTTGAGTACAGGGTATTTTCAAGCGGCTATTAATAGACCTCGCTTAGAAGATCAGTGATCGCTTCGAACTCAAGGGTGAGTCAGTTCTTTCGGCTGCCATGAGTTTTCTTACTGTTTATGTCCATATTTCGGACTTAGACTTTCTAGTTAGTTATTAGTACGTTAGTTTGGGGTAGTAACCCTTCTTGTTTAGACTTATGGATCTTGATAGAGTTTTGGTACATTGACTTTCAGGTTCTAGGTGTTACTTCCGCATTTGTTTTAGTTGTTAGACTTTTGTTTGGAGTTTATGGAAACTCTCTAATTCTTTCCTTAGCATTTAAACTTGCTTCCGTAACCTTAAATGCTTTAGTGTTTTGATTTAGTTGGTTAACTAATTAGTATTAATGGTTCTCCCACTGGAGGGTTAGTGTGGGTGTCAATCACGATGGTCTGGGTCGTGACAAAGTTGGTATCAGAGCCCTAGGTTCGTTGATCTCATTGTACCAAAACGAGTCTAGTAGATTCTTGCGGAACGGTACGAAGACGTCCGTACTTTTCTTCGAGAGGCTATATGACTTTAGGAAAAACTCACTTCTTTTTACTCCTTCATGCTATGACTTGAATCCAATTGGTATTTGAGTGAAACAAATTGGTATCTTTCCTCATTCACTCTATGGTCCGAACTAGAGGAACAAAAGTGGTAACACCATCACTAGCAAGAGAGGATGTGTATAGATTACCGGTAATTGAATAGGGTCACCATTCGAAACAAGTACCCATTGTCGATGATAGATGATCTTTTGACCAATTGCAAGGCGCACCAATTTTCTCTAAGATTGATCTAAGGTCAGGTTATCATTAGTTAAACATTATGCCTGAGGATGTGCCCACGAAGGCGTTTAGAACCCGCTATGGACACTATGAGTTTCTAGTTATGTCGTTTGGGTTGACAAATGCGTCTGCATTTTTTATAAGTTTGATGAATGGTGTGTTCAAACCATTTCTAGATTCGTTTGTTATAGTATTTATTGACGATATTTTGGTGTATTCAAAAAGTAAGGAAGAGCATGTCGACCATCTTCGTAATTTTTTGGGTGTTCTTGGGAAACGAAAGTTATATGCGAAATCTTTTAAGTGTGAATTTTAGTTGACTTCGATTGCCTTTTTGGGCATGTAGTTTCAAGGGAAGGGGTAATGGTAGATCCCTAAATGATTGAAGCAGTTAAGAATTGGGTTCGGCCTAGCTCTGTGACTGAAGTTAGGAGTTTTGTGGGGCTCGCTAGCTACTATCGTCGATTTGTGAAGAACTTTACTTCTATTGTCACTCACTTGAAAAATTTGACTAAAAATGAGGTACCATATAAATGGACTGAAAAATGTGAGGAGAGCTTTCAAAAGCTCATGATTTTTTTGACCACCGCACCTATTCTAGTATTACCGATGGAAGGTAAAGATTTTATTATTTATTGTGATGTGTTACATTCTGGTTTGGGCGCTATGTTGATGTATGATAAAAATGTTATAGCTTATGCATCGCATTAATTGAAGGTGCATGAGAGAAATTATCCAACACATGATTTAAAGTTGGCAGCGGTATTGTTCGCTCTTAAGATCTGGCGGCATTACCTCTGTGTTGTTAAGTGTGAGGTGTTCACTGATCATCGTAGTTTGCAACATGTGTTCACTCAAAAGGATCTGAATTTGAGACAGCGAAGGTGGATTGAGTTACTCAAAGATTATGATGTGACCATTCAATACCATCCGGGTAAGGCTAATGTAGTGGCAGATACTTTGACTCAAAAAGTGGTTAGTATGGGTAGTTTAACTTGCTTGGGTGTAACTAAGTGACCTTTGACTAAGAAAATTCAGACCTTGGAGTCTAAATTCATATAATTGGGCATCTCAGAAAAAAGTGGGGTGTTAGCTAGCATTGAAATAAGGGTCACGTTCATTGAAGAGATCAAGGCCAAAGAGTTTGACGATAAAAATTTGAATGAGCTTAAGAAGAAGACTGTGATTGGTAAGGCACAAGAAACCACTCTTGATGCGGATGGTGTGCTCAATTTTAAAGGAAGGATTTGTGTTCTTCGGTTGATGACTTGATTAAAAAATTGTCGATAGAATCCCATGGTTCGCGATATTCCATTCATCCTGGTGTGACCAAAATATACCAAAATTTGAAGCAAATTATTGGTGGCCGGGCATGAAGAAAGATATAGCAGAGTTTGTGGCTAAGTGTCAAAATTGCCAATAAGTAAAGTATGAACATCAAAGGCCTGCATGTTTGCTTTAGAGAATGTCAATTCTGGAATGGAAGTGGGAAAGGAAGTATGAACATCAAAGGCCTGCATGTTTGCTTTAGAGAATGCCAATTTTGGAATGGAAGTGGGAAAGGACAGCCATAGATTTTGTGGTTGGTCTTCCCAAGACTTTGGGGAGGTTTGATTCTATTTGGGTAGTGGTTGACAGATTGACTAAGTCAGCCTATTTTATTGCGGTTAGAGTAGATTATAATGCTGAACAATTGGCTAAGGTTTATGTGAAAGAGATAGTGAGGTTGTATGGGGTGCCCCTTTATATCATCTCAGACCGTGGTACCCAATTCACATCCATGTTTTGGAGAAAGTTACATGATAAATTGGGCACGCAACTCACTTTTAGTACATATTTCCATCCACAGACGGACGGGCAGTCAGAGAGGACTATTCAAGTGTTAGAAGACATGTTGAGGGCATGTGTGATTGATTTTGGAGGGTATTGGGATAAGTTCTTACCTTTGTGTGAGTTCTCCTATAATAATAGTTATCACTCCAGCATTGATATGACACCATTTGAGGCACTCTATGAGAGAGAATATAGATCACCCACAGGATGGTTCGAGACTGGAGATGTGAAACCTTTGGAGGTTGGCTTAGTGAATGATGCTCAAGATAAGGTGAGGAGTATTCAAGCTAAGCTTGTAGCATCCCAGATTAGACATAAGAAGTATGCGGATCATATGGTAAGAGACATGACATTTTAGACTGGTGAGAATTTTCTTCTTAAGGTATCACCCATGAAAGGGGTGATGAGATTTGGCAAGAAGGGCAAGCTAAGTCCGCGATACATTGGTCCCTTTGAGGTTCTCGAATGTGTAGGGCCAGTGGCGTATAAATTAGATTTACCTCCTAACTTATCGGGAGTTCATCCGATATTTCATGTGTCCATGTTGAAGAGATATCATAGTGACGAAAATTACATCATAAAATGGGACTCAGTTATGTTAGACAAAGACCTTTAGTATGAGAAGGAACCGATTGCAATTCTTGATCGTGATGTCCGGAAGCTGAGGACCAAGGAGATTAAGTCCGTTAAAGTTCAATCGAAGCATTGTCCAGTTGAGGAAGCTACTTGGGAAACCAAGAAGGACATGCGAGACAAGTATCCCCAGTTATTCGTCGATTCAGGTACTACTCCATTCTTTCTTTAGCCTATTTTTCCTAAGTTTGTCACTGGGGGACGAGTGATGGGTAAATTGGTATCTATTGTAATGACCTATTCCCGTCGTTATGGAAAAGCCAACGGGGAAAATTTTTGGGCCGAAAAATCTTTTCGTAGTAACTTGGGATTTCCCAACCTAGTCCAGATTTGGACGAAATCAGAGTCAGTAAGGTCTAGGGAAATCTGATAACAATTGGGTGATCTAAATATGATTTTGATTACATGAGTAGGTAGCTAAGACGTTAAGGAACCCGTACGACTTTACGGAATTGAATTCGGGTGAGTAGAACTCCCGAAACTGATCTTAGCGTGAACAAGTAGTTTTTGAGTGTCGTTGGTTGAAGGTGTGTTGTGAAATGGGGGTATTAAAATTATTAAATTTGCTCACTGTTCCATGCAAGCCGCTATGGCGGGAATTTGTGCCGCCAGGGCGGGGCTGTTGTAGCGAGGTGAGTACCGATGTGGCGGGACAGACGCGACCTAAGTCGAAAATAAACCCCAAAAATATTTTATTTTGCACTTTTTGACTTTGAGAGCTAAGAGACGACCCAGGTGCTTTCTTGATATTTTTTCACCATTTTAAGGCTAAATGTAAGGTTTTAACTCCCCAAACCCGTTTTTCGATCCGTAGAATGTAATCTAGTGGGCAATTATCGATGGGGGAGGGTTTTGATCTGGGAATTATGGTGGAAAAAGTCCTAATTTGGATATTGAGATCATGTGTTTGATCTAGGGTTGATAGAATTGTTGGTAATTCGGGTAATTAGTTATTGTTTGTTGATTCCCGTGTTATATTAATTGTTTGTAGACCAAGAACAAACGGAACGAATCTGAAAAGGGAAGAATCAAGTTTCTAAGGAGATTCAAGCTTTGTTCGAGGTAGGTGATGGTTGTGATTTCATGATTGTGTGATATATGTTTGTTCTTGTTTCATTATAATACGTGTATGTATGCGAATGTTGCATTATTGATCACACTACTTGTAAATGAGGATAGATGATTGATAAATGTCATGAATCATGACTTGATTGTATGATTGGGAATATACTTGTGATTGTGATTGTGGCTTGTTGAATTGCTCGGGTGTTGCATTCCGATACACTAACTTGGATCGGTAGCCATGTTCCGGCATAATTATGGGATCGGTTGCCACGTTCCGGCATAAACATTGGATTGGGTACTGATATACCATGAGTTTACGATATTTTTAATACATTTTATTTATGAGTTGTGTGTGTTTAAGGCAATTTTGTATTAGTTTTTATGTATTTTATCATGTTTGTAGGAAATATGTTCAGACGTGGAAACTAAGAGACACAACTGAAGGATGTGTAGAAAAGGGCATCTACGGAGGTGATCCACGGACCGTAGGTCCATTCACGCTCCGTAGATGGGTGTCGTAGATAGGCAGGCAAGGCATTAAAAAAGATCAGGGAATTCTTGACCAAGTGTGGAACCACAGTTGCAATCAACGGACCGTAGATTGATCTACGGACCGTACTGTTGCTCCGTCAAATGATTTAGAGAAGGGGTTCCAGTACCTGATTTTGAAGAATCTAAGTGTGGAGCTACGGAGGAGGATCTATGGACCGTGGATCAAATCACGGTCCGTATTGTTGATCCGTCGTTTGCATTAGAGATGATGATGTTTTGGAAGTTGAAAATTTGCCTAGGTCCTGAGTCACGGAAGGGACCTACGAACCGTAGGTTAATCCACGGTTCGTAGGTCAGTGTCGCAGATCCAAGACACGTCCTGAAACATTATTTCCTTATTTCGTTTCCTTTTTAGTTAGGACTTATTTTTCTATATATAGGGCATGTAAACCTCGTTTTTGAGGTTAGACTTTATTACTTTTATTCTAGTTTTTGACTTGGGAAATTAACTTGCAACTTTAGCAATTCTTAATTCCCTAAGTTTGTTTTGATGATCTTGGTTTTGGAAATTCAAGTTGAAATTCTGGGTTTATCATTCTAATTACATAAGTTCATGGTTTCTTCATCTAAAAATATGAATTGTGTTCTTGCTATTATGGGTAACTAAATCCACAACTAGGATTGTGGGAACCATGATCAATTAACAATGTATGAATAGTAACTAAGTAATTCTTAATAGTGTTAATGCATGCATTGATAATTCTCTCACTTAGAAATCTTTTTAACGGTGACCAACGTTAGAACTTGCCTCGTTACTACTTGCCGGACCAAGGAGGTAATTAACGAGAAAATAATTATCAACATAGATTTAGTGTGATACTATCTAATAGTCCAATGTCGATTGGTGCGAGGGTGAAAACTAAGTCATACATCGATGTGATATCTAATATAAGGTAAATGTAAGGTTTAGTAAATTATACACACGTAGCCAGACCAAGGTGCGGGGTGAAATTCTCTAGATGCCGGACCAAGGATTTAGAGATACCTAACTTATCACTTTGCATGTAATACACTAGGAAAGGATTGTTATTATTAGGATTACCGCATTATGAGCTTATGGGGAACACGTATACCCTAGTTACTTTCTCATCTCGATAACAACTAAAGTTTGAATCTTGCTCGTTGATTACTTACATAATTTCCTGAATTTTTTTCACAAACCCCCCTCTTCTTTTTTTTATTACTTGTTTTCGGAAATACATTGACTAAATGAATATAATCGTTGGTTAAAGTTAAGTCTAAACCATATTCGTCGTGGGATCGACCCCAACCTACAACTTGGGTTCTCTACTTGATAACGATCGCTTATGCTTCTTTAGGGAGGTGTAATTTGAGCGTATTAGGTACCACGTACCGGTATGCTAACAATTTGGGTTTTGGTTCCATGAGAGGACCATTGACTTGATATAATTGTATATCTTGACAAATATGAAATTGGGTGTTGTTCGTAAATGATGTTGATAATGTATATGTTCGGTGTATGCATGAATTATTGTGTTGTATTGACTTATGTACGTTGCATTTAGTGGAATAGACGCGTGATCCTACCAGTACACTGTGGTTGTGTACTAATACTGCACTTGTTCTTTGTTTGTTGAGTACAGGGCATCTTTAAGCAGTTATTGACAGACCTCACTTAGAAGATCAGTGATCGCTTCGAACTCAAGGGTGAACAAGTTCTTCCGGGCTACCATGAGTCCTCTTTCTGTTTATGTCCATATTTCAGACTTAGACTTTCTAGTTAATTATTAGTACATTAGCTAGGGGTTGTAACCCTTCTTGTTTAGACTTATGGATCTTGTTAGAGTTTTGGTACATTGACTTTTAGGTTCTAGGTGTTACTTCCGCATTTGTTTTAGTTGTTAGACTTGTGTTTGAAGTTTATGGGAACTCCCTAATTCTTTTCTTAGCATTTAAACTTGCTTTTGTAACTTTAAATGCTTTAGTGTTTTAATTTAGTTGGATAGCTAATTAGTATTAATGGTTCTCCCACCGAAGGGTTAGTGTGGGTGCCAATCACAATGGTCTGGATCGTGACAATTAACTTCATAATTTCATGGAAAATATCTCATGATATATATAGACTTTTATTGACTTGGGGTCATCATTGGTGTCTTTTCTTTTCCCCTCTTTCTTTGTTGGTGAGATGATTTTTTATGTGATTTATGTGATTGATATCCCTAATTAATAATGGTGATACACATTAATAAAAGGAAAAAGGGTAAAAAATGCGCTTAAACTATGCAAAAGGAATAAAAATGCCCTTACTGTTATTTAATGGGTAAAAATACTCATTTTCCAAATAAATATATTATTTATTTCTTTTTAACACATTTTTTATAAAAAATTAACAAATGTTTATCTTACTTCAATTCAGAAAAAATAAAAAATGAAAATATTTTTTATTTTATTATAATTATTTTTTATCGTTATATAAATATAAATTAATGATGAATATACTTTTTTTTTAATCGAAATTGGGCATCAGTGCCCTTTATTGACTTAAAAAATAAAGATACCTAGGCCTCGTGAAGACAACCCAACAGTTCCCAATTTGCCAAGACAAGAATATGTAAAGACAAAATAGAAAAATCAGAAATCAAAATGAGAAAGTATCCTAAAACCCAACTCCAACTTCAATCTCCAGATCCTCTGCCATGGTGACTGTCGAAATCGGATTTGCTGGTGAGTGTCCTCGAGTCGTCAAAGGCTGCAACAAGCTATGGTCGGGATGTTTCCACACGAGGCACTCTAATTTTCTCACGAATGCCATGGAAACATATCCCATTGAATTCACTTCACCTCAGCTCGAACAAACCAAGTAAGATTCGATTCCCTCTATGTCTCGTTGCCTCATGCTTTCCATCCGATCTTTGAGCTCCATTACCAAGATTTTTACCCTTTCCTATAGATTGAGCCAGAGATCTAGCTAATACCACTGCAAAGTCTAGGTATTTCTCGTTAATGTTGCTAAAAATCATTCACTTATTACTCCAAAATATTAGTTGAGTCATTTTGTATGATGCACTAGTGACATTGTTTATGATTCTAAAGAGCTATTATTGTTGTCCCTTTCGGTTACTGTATGTTTTGAATGGTCACTGTACCCATACTTTGTATTTTGCATTTTTTTTATTCTCAGATTTTCAATTCCTGCTTTATCCATATTAATCAACACCTTTGCTTCCTTTGGTAACTCTTGAAAATATGAGAATATACTGCTTTGTGTACCTACAAAAGAGATAATATAGTTAGCTAAAAAATCAGCAACCTTGTTTCCCTCTCTGAACACGTGAACAATCACCACCTCTCTCTCCTTCATCAAATGTTTAATTTTCCTAATTTCCCCTGAAATACTCCATGGGACTTCCCATTCCCCGCAAATCATTTCCTTCACCGCCATGGAATCAGTTTCCAGCATAACAGGGAAAAGGTCTTTGACCCTACAAAGCTCCAGTCCCATAGTGATGGCCTTGATCTCTACCTTGAGGTTATTATCATCCTCCAATCTTTTGGCTTCAGCATACACAAAATTACCTTCCACATCCCTTATGAAGAAAGCTCCTGCACTAGGCCCTGGATTGCCTTTAGAGGCACCATCTGAATTACACTTATAACCAGCCATAGGCCTAGCCCATTTTACCACTCTACATTTTAGAATTGGAGTGTAATCTTCCAGAAATTTTACCAACATAGGCTAGGAAATTAGCATATTCCTCAACCAAGGATACAAATTCTTTGCCATAAGGTGTAATGACGAATATACCATGATCTTATATATATGATATATATTATCTGTCGAAAGGGGTACATGAAGTTATTCTATTTTAATTGATAAAATGAGATTAAGAAGAAAAAATACATTTCCTATATTTTTATTTGTTAAAGTGATTTTAAAAGAAAGAAAACAAGAACAGTGCTCTTTATTAATATTTTAATTAGGAAGAAGATGTCATTAAAAAGAAAAAATATATATATTTATTCGAAAAATGTAACGACCCAGACCATCGTAATTGACACCCACACTGACCCTCCAGTGGGAGAACTATTATTACAACCCAACTAAGCAGCCTTAACCAAAATAATACACATTTAAACATACGGAAGCAGGTTTTAATGCAGAAATAATATAGAGTTCCCATAAACTCCAAAATTTTAACAAACAACTAGCCAAACTAATGTGGAAGAACAACCCTTAGAACCTAAAAGTCATTGTACCAAAACTCTATTAGCGACAAGTCTAAGAACAAGGGGTACAACCCTGAAATTAAACAAACACCTTAAACAAATAGTCTGAGTCCGAAAAGAGTGGACTTAAACAAGAAAGATCTATGACAGCCTGAAAGAACTGGCTCACCCTTGAATCCGGTCACGCTCAAAGTAACCTAGCTGAGGTCTATCAATAGCTGCCTGAAGATGTCTTGTACTCAACAAAGAACAAACAAGTGCAGTATCAGTACACAACCACAGTGTACTGGTAGGATCATGCGGCTATCCCAATAAGTGAAACACTTGCAAGTAACCACAACATTATAAAATTGTCATATACCGAACATATACAATATTAGTCATCTTTTCAGGATCAATGAAGCATCCCACATTCTCAATTATACACATTGGTTATCAATTTAGAGCAATATACAGTCTTTCAGTATCAATCATCATTAGATATGAACGTAATCATCACAAGTAGATACACAACACAATTCAATGGTCCTCTCACGGAACCTAATTCAATGGTCCTCTCATGGAACCCACACCCAAATTGTTAGTGTATCGGTACGTGGTACCCAATCCAATATTTATGCGGGAACGTGGCAACCGATCCAATATTTATGGCGGAACGTGGCAACTGATCCCATGTTTATGCCGGAAGTGGCAACCAATCCAATGTTTATGCCGGAACGTGACAATCGATCCAATCAACAAACCACAATCACAATCACAATCACAATCACAATGTATATTCTCACAATCATACAACAAGAGGTAGTTCATGGCATACAATTATTCAATTACCTTCATTTATGATTAGGGTGATCAATAATGCAACATTCGTATACATACATGCATTATAATGAGCAATTACAAACATATATCACACCAACATGACATCACAACCATCACCTACCTCGAATCCAAGCTTGAATCCCCTAAGGCACTTGAATCTTCCCTTCCCGAATTCTTCCCGCTTGTTCGTGGTCTATAAACATACAATTAATGCAAGGATTAATAAACGAGGCATAATTACCCGGATTATAATCAATATTATCAATCCTAGGCCAAACCCTTGATCCCCATACCCATATTAGGGTTTCTTCCACCATAAATCACATATCAAAACCCTCCCCCATCGATAATTACCCAAGAAACTAAGTTCTACAGATCGAAAAACGAATTCGGGGAGTAAAAGCCTTACCTTTAGCCTTAAGAATAGTGGAAAACCATCCAGAATCACCTGGGGTTCCTTAGCTCTAAAAACCGAAAAGTGCAGAATAAAGATGTTTTGGGGTTTATTTACGACCTTAAGTCGCATCTGGCCCGCCACTGCGGCCCTCACCCCGCTACAGCGACCCCGCCAGAGCGACCAAAACCACTGCCAAAGCGGCTTGCACAAAACAGTGAGCTATTTTAATAATTTCAATACCCCAATTTCACAGCATACCTTTAACCAACGACGCTCAGAAAATACTGTTCACGCCAAGATCAATTTCGGGAGTTCTACTCACTCGAATTCAATTCCGTAAAGTGGTACAGAATCCTTAACGACTTGTCTAACTACTCATGTAATCAAAATCATAAATAAGTCACCCGATTGCTACCAAATTTCCCTACACCTTAATGACTCTGATTTCGTCCAAATCTGGACTAGGCTAGGAAATCTCAAGTTATTACGAAAAGTTTTTTGTCCCCAATTCTTTTCCCATTGGCTTTTCCCTAACGACGGAATCAAGTCGTTACAATAGATACCAATTTACCCGTCACTCGTCCCCGAGTGATCAACTAAGAAAGAATGGGTAAAGTAAGGGTAGAGTAGTACCTGAATCGCTGAACAACTGGGATACTTGTCTCGCATGTCCTTAGATTTCGGACATCGGGATCAAGAATTTCAATCGTTCTTCCTCAAACCAACCAATTGAACACCTACACATCCTCCCATATAATGCCTCAATAAAGTCATCTCAATACTCGAGTGATAAATATTGTTCTATGTAAACTTAACTACAACAAAAGTGATTCCCAACAACCACCAAAATTGATCGTACACCCGTCTACACATGTTATCAAAGACCTTGACACAATCATCCGGACGAATCCTTTAGCACTTAAGCATTATAAAATTCCAAGTCAATACTCGCTATAAATAGAAGTGAACCAGAATCAACCAACACACACTCATAATACCCAAATAATCATAGTTCTTAACAATATCTCCATCCCACAACATAAATTCCCATGAGCTTAAGTTATAACAAATTTGATCTTTAGAAATCAAATACTCATCGAGGGATATGTCCAAGCATACAATCCCTCTAACAACACTATCAAAATGCTAGATTTAGTAATTATGATTGTGGATTACCCTTAAGAACAGTAGAATTGGACCCAATGATCCCTACATTCAACCACACACAATCAATACATGACCTCGACGACAAGATGAAATATTAGATTGTCGGACAACCATTAATACGCATGGTATATCTTCTATAAATTCTCATAAGCAAGTGGTACATGTCGAACCACTAAAATACTTTAACAACTCCCAAAACAACACTAATTATGTCATTCAAAATAACCAAATCTTCTCAATCTTCCCACTCAACCAAGAGAACATCGCAGGATTTGGTACCCCTGATCTACCAATAGGGATCCACCCACAAAAGTGAAAACACACTAGATCATAGCTAGTGAATCATACTCACAATACTAACAATCATCATAAACACTCTGACTATTTACCTTATTATAAACCAACACTTTTAAAAATGAAACCTTTCTTAGGTACTTAACAATTAATAGTAGTAAACTTACGACTCAATCCAGGTGTAAGTCCTTTCAAATGCTCAATACCGGATACAATTGATCATTTCTCACCTTGCCCATTCATACCTTGACAAAATACATCACCACGAATGTAGACTCATAATGAAAAATCTGAATTGTAATTTCCACCATATAACACAATCTCTTTCTTTATCAATAATCGCTTATACCTTGAGATTTTTATAAATTCATGGATCTCCGTTTATCATTGATTGCATCTCCATTGATCTTACAATATATTTCACTAAAATTTCAATCATACTCATTACTAAACTCAAAAATAAAACCAAGCACTTATCATCACACTCAAGCTAATGTCTGCACACTACTTTCTCAAGTCTTTTTCAATAGTTTTGACCAATCCAACGAACTTGTGATAGTATTACCATAGCCATAACAATATGAATGAAATCACGCATCTCTGAACCCAATTATCTACCCCTCTGAAGATATCTCTTTAGCCTTTACAGTCAAATAAAATATTATTACTCTCGCCTCTCTTTAAAGGTTGAACTACATCTCACTATTTTTCTGCATTATTACTCTAGCTCTTTAATATTCAATTCGAGTGGTGTCCTACCATCTCGTATAACTTTCCATGCAACCATGTTACTCACCAAATATTAGAAAACCACAACCTTAGGTACTCGCAAGTCATAATTACTATACAAAAGTCGCTTAACCAACAATCTTATTATATAGTTGCATCCCGTCACAATCCATCACGACTCTTATTACCATTACGCTCCGTCATCCTTGACTATCACTACGAAGTCAACCTTTTCATCAATACGACACCTCAAACTCAGGCATACTCATCAAATTCAGAGGACTAACCCAATTTATACGCACTACTTACTAAAATACTTCAATTTCCTTCACCCAAGTATACTCATTGGGACCTTCCTTATCCATAAGCTTGTCATTTTGGTATCAATCCACTCATTTATGGCTTAAGATAAATTCACAAATCCTCATACCACCCTCCTTCTTCTTAACAAACAAGACATGAGCACCCCACAAGGAAGTATTAGGACAGATAAAACCTTTATCATGAAGCTCTTCGTTTTGAGCCTTAAGCTCTCTTAATTCTGTTGGATCCATAGGATACAGAGAGATGTAAATGGGATGAGTGTCAGTTTCCAAGTCAATGCAAAAATCTATATCTCTATCCGGATGCATACCAGGCAAATCTGTAGGAAACACTTCCTTAAACTCAGACACCACAAGAACAGACTTAATAGAGGGAGACTCAGCCTCAACATCCCAAACATGAGCCAAATAAGCCAAACAACCCTGCCTTACCAGTTTCCTTGCCGGAATGGAGGATATGATCTTAAGTAGCTTAGGTTTATACGCCCCTTCCCACTCTAATCTTTCCCTACCGGAATCTCTAGAGTTACTGGCTTAGTATTACAATTAAGCCCGGTATAATAGGGGGACAACCAAGTCACGTCTAAGATTATATCAAGTCAGTCATATCCAGTATAACCTAATCAACCCAAATCTGAAAATCTATAACCACAACAGGACAACACGATACATATGGGTGACTATGACTGACTCTTTAACAGGGGTAGAAACATGGATGGGGGCATCAAGTATATCATAAACCACATCAAATCCCAAGGTCATTGAACTGACACATACGAATAAGTAGAACCCGGATCAATTAAAACAATAGTCATCCGGGCACAGACAAGAGTAGCACTTGTGACCACTGTATCACACCCTCAAATTCGGTCTTGCCCAGAAAAACATAAAACTGAACCCTGTCATCTTGACGGGCAACCTCCTTGGCTGGATGCACTACTCATCTACCCGCATTACCATTTCCCCGGCCTCCACGGCCTCGCTGATTTCCTCCTCATATGCCCAGGTTCTCCACAATTTTAACACACCTTATAACTTATATCTGATTGTTGAACACTGAATTAGATCGCGGGGGCTAGTTCGGGTACGATTCGGGGTCCATAATTGTGACTAGGGGAAAATAAGGGAGACATGACAGAGATTTTGTCTCACCCTATCCCACTCTGGCAGGAGAAATCCCGCACTGGCGGTCTTGCCATGGCGCGGAAAATCCCACCTAAGCGACCCTAATGGAAACAGAACCCCTGCCAATGATTTCTGGGGTTCCTCTCTTTTCTACATTTCCCTTAGATTCCCCGGCTATAACTAGGCATTTAAGAAAATCCATTTAGCTAGGACAATCATTGTCTATCCTCAGGTCAACCTAACGAAGTACGCACTTTAGAATCATTTTACATCGTTTCAATACTACCCCACACATATCCCCAGGATACACCCAGACTCGTACACAGTTTTCAGTTGGTCGCAACGCACGTCCAGATTTTTCGCTTACGAACCATATCGTAATTTATCTAGACCCTTGCACCTAATCTCGTGATGACTTTATTTTCACAACAAATTTCACGACACTCAAGCAGTTACAACTTACAGACAAGTCCAAATTCTTTAATTAGTTCATTTCATAGAAGACCATTATTGATCATCAATGCCTTATACGGCTCCTAAGGCCAGATACCAATTGGAACCTTCTCAGTTCCAATTAACTTGCTTGTGTCCCTTAAGCCGGGACTACGATGTCTCATTCACTTCATTGAGATACCAATTGAAATCGGGAGATACCAATTGGTCGGACTCAACTCATAACTGTCTCAACCTTTAACTAAGTGGTAACCAGACCTTAAATCAATCTTAGAGAAAATTGATGCACCTTGTAATTGGTCAAAAAGGTCATCTATCCGAGGTAATGGATACTTGTTCTGAATGGTGACCCTATTCAACTGTCGGTAGTCTATACACATCCTCTATTGCTAGTGATGGTGTTACTGCTGTTGTTGCTCTAGCTCGGACCATAGAGTGAAGGAGGAAATATATCAATTTATATCACCCAGATATCAATTGGATTCAAGTCATAGCACGAAGGAATAGAAATAAGTGAGTTTTTCCTAAAGTCCTATAGCCTTTCGAAGAAAAGTATGGACGTCATCGTACCGTTCCGCAAGACTCTACTAGACTCATTTTGGTACAATGAGATCAACGAACTTAGGGATCTGATACTAACTTTGTCACGACCTAGACCGTCGTGATTGATACCCACACTAACCCTCCGGTGGGAGAACTATTACTACAACCCAACTAAGCAGCCTTAACCAAAATACTACACATTTAAAGATACGGAAGCAGGTTTTAATGTAGAAATAATATAGAGTTTCCATAAACTCCAAAATTTTAACAAACAACTAGCCAAACTAATGCGGAAGAACAACCCCTAGAACCTGAAAGTCATTGTACCAAAACTCTACTAACGACAAGTCTAAGAATAAGGGGTACAACTCTGAAACTAAACAAACACCTTAAACAAATAATCTGAGTCCGATAAGAGTGGACTTAAACAAGAAAGATCCATGACAGCCTGAAAGAACTGGCTCACCCTTGAATCTGGTCACACTCAATGTCACCTAGCTGAGGTCTATCAATAGCCGCCTGAAGATGCCTTGTACTCAACAAAGAAAAAGCAAGTGCAGTATCAGTACACAACCACAGTGTACTGGTAGGATCACGCGGTTATCCCAATATGTGAAACACATGCAAGTAACAACAACATTATAAAACTGGATATACCGAACATATACAATATTAGTCATCTTTAAGGATCAATGAAGCATCCCACATTCTCAATAATACATATTGGTTATCAATTTATAGCAACATACAGTCTTCTAATATTAATCATCATTAGATATGAACGTAATCATCACAAGTAGATACACGACACAATTTAATGGTTCTCTCACGGAACCCAATTCAATAGTCCTCTCATGGAACCCACAGCCAAACTGTTAGCGTACCGGTACGTGGTACTCGATCCAATATTTATGCCGGAACTTGGCAACCGATCCAATGTTTATGCCGGAACGTGACAATCGATCCAATCAACAAACCACAATCACAATCACAATGTATATTCTCACAATCATACAACAAGAGGTAATTCATGGCATACAATTATTCAATTACCCTCATTTATGATTAGGGTGATCAATAATGCAACATTCGTATACATACATGCATTATAATGAGCAATAACAAACATATATCACACCAACATGAAATCACAACCATTACCTACCTCGAATCCAAGCTTGAATCCCCTAAGACACTTGAATCTTCCCTTCCCGGATTCTTCCTGCTTGTTCGTGGTCTATAAACATAAAATTAATGCAAGGATTAATAAACGAGGCATAATTACCCGGATTATAATCAACATTATCAATCCTAGGCCAAACCCTTGATCCCCATACCCATATTAGGGTTTTTTCCACCATAAATCACAGATCAAAACCCTCCCCCATCGATAATTACCCAAGAAACTAAGTTCTACGGATCAAAAAGCGGATTCGGGGAGTAGAAACCTTACATTTAGCCTCAAGAATGGTGGAAAACCGTCAAGAATCGCCTAGGGTTCCTTAGCTCTAATATTCAAAAAGTGCAGAATAAAGATGTTTTGGGGCTTATTTACGACCTTAAGTCGCGTCTGGCTCGCCACTGCGGCTCTCACCCCGCTACAGCGACCCCGCCAAAGCGACCAAAACCACTGTCAAAGCGGCTTGCACAAAACAGTGAGCTATTTTAATAATTTCAATACCCCAATTTCATAGCACACCTTTAACCAACGACGCTCAGAAAATACTGTTCACGCCAAGATCAATTTCGAGAGTTCTACTCACTCGAATTCAATTCTGTAAAGTGATACAGATTCCTTAACGACTTATTTAACTACTCATGTAATCAAAATCATAAATAAGCCACCCGATTGCTACTAGATTTCCCTACACCTTAATGACTCTGATTTCGTCCAAATCTGGACTAGGCTAGGAAATCTCAAGTTACTACGAAAAGTTTTTTGGCCCCAATTCTTTCCCCATTGGCTTTTCCCTAACGATGCAATCAGGTCGTTACAAAAAGGGTATTTTTGACCCATTTAGTAACTATAGGGGCATTTTTGGATCAAAGTATTGACTGCAAGAGCATTTTGAACCAAAGTATTGACGGCAAGGGAATTTTTATGACAAACTTTAAACGAAGACATTTTTGTTCCTTTCACATAGTTTAAGGGAATTTCTGACCCTTTTCCCTTAATAAAATAAATTCTTCAACATGTGAGAAACACCAGTGAAGAAGATCTTGTTGTTGGAATAGTTGTGAGCTAAATATTTATTTACCTTTTGTAGGCCTCAATATTGTCTTCTAAAAAACAACATATTTCTTTTGTGATGTGGTCAAACACTACTAGGAAAAAGAATAGAGAAAGTCAACACTTTGCTTTAACTTTTTTTTTATTTTTTTTTATTTCTCCCTCGGTGGGCAGGATATTTATATTAGAATCCTGATTAAATTTGAATTATGTACTGTAGGATTCATTTGGGAGAGGCGCTCTCAACAAAAAAATTTCTATATCCAAACACTTAAATCCGATGCCTATGATTAAATGTGAAGCAGTGGTGATAACTTTTCTTTGAGTTGATAAGATAATCGCAAGGGGGAAAAGCGAAAAAGGAAAGACAATTGAAAGGCAGACACCCTTTTTCACTTTTTGTGATGTCAAATGTTTTTTTTTTTTTTTCAGTTGATAATTGTAAAGAGAGCTAGGAAATAAGCAAAATGAAAGGACAATCAAAAGGGCAACTAATCATCTTAATTATTCGTAAGAAAAATCATGTCTTCCGTAGAATTATTATTACTTCAAATCAATTTCTGCTTTACTATTTATATTCACCAAATTCATTAGTCTTTTTATTAAATATATTTACCAACCAAAATGATCAATAAATTGCTCAAAGTAACAATGTTGATTTGTCTTTTCAGTCATATGAACGAAAAATGCAAGTTCAACGTGAGAAGATTGTCCGTACTATGTGAGAATATTATATTAAAGACTAGTACACCACAACTTATGTTTAATTTTTATATTTTTATTGAATTAAAGCTTGATTAATAAATATTGAATTTTTTAAGAATATTTTTGTGATAGTGTATTATGTGATTTTATAAACTTGTGCTGATTTGGTAAGATTGTATAAATAATTGGGACAATTTTAATAGTTTTACAATTTATGAGTTTTTGAGAAAATATACAACATAAAAAGTTTAAATAGCATGTTCAAACGAAACTTCAACTTCAAATCATGATTTCATATCGCATGATCAAACGGGCCTAAATCTCAATCCATCAAATTTATCTAAAAATTAAATTTTCAGCTTCCTCCGAAAATTTTCATCTCTTTTTTTTTTTCCAAACTATCATCCTGATTTTTTTACCAGAAAGATATTAAGCTTTTTCATCTCTACAATGAATAGGGATCGATATTAAGTGAAAAAGGAAGAGATAATTATGCTTTAGCCTAGTTCATAAAGTTACTTTACATGATTTAATCAAGGTTTTTAATTTAATGTTTTATCTAAATTAGCGTAATTTTATGACAACTCTAAATTATAAATATTTATAAGACAGATTTATTGAGTCGTGTAGTTTTTTTTCTATTTTAAAAAAAAAGCAAAAATGTGGAGATTTTTTATGAAAATTAATGTTATTACTATTACAAGACAAACTAATAGAAAGATCTATTAAACCAGCACAACTTATATTGAAGTTTTGATCTAATTATAAATAAAAATTGGTGACAGACATGGATTGAATTTCTTTAAATAAGTTCTGTTTCGAATGGGTATTATTACAAAATATCAGTTACGTATCTAGGAGCTTACAATCTAAAATTTCAGCGACTTAGTATAGTTTTTGGATGAATCTGATACTTGGATTCAGGGAAGAAGACAAAGTCGGAATTTTGTATAGTACTATATTTGTATATGAGTGTATAAACACTTCCTATAATTTTGTATAATGTTGTATATTTGGGGTATAATATTGTATATCAATTTTTTAAATATTGCTGTAAGAAAAATAATTTCACAGTTTTGTATATTATTGTACACTGATGTATAAGGGGTTTGATTTGCAGCTTCCAAAAAAAGAATAATTTTGGGCAAAAGTACCTTACAATGCTCAATATATAATACGTACTGAGAGCAGCAAGGTTACATTGAATAGTGCAAAAGCAACTCAAATTTCCAAAAAAATTGTCACATACATTTGATGGACTTAATTAATACAATTGCTTCCCAAGTCAAAGTTTATTTCTCTATTTCATTTGCTGGTTCCCCTCCCCACATTTTAATCCTTGCTGCTGCAATAGAAGCCTGCAATTTTCATATTTTTATGTTACAAAACTTTGATAGATAGTGAAGAAGCCCAATAAATAGCTAGAAAATTGTGAATGCAAAAGTGATAGTAGTGAGCCCATTAAATATCAATGTCTAGTATGACTTGTAAAATTTTCATGGGGTATCTTAATTTTAAAATTTTTGCATGTTTACCTATCGACCAACTTCAGACATTTGATGTCAAAGAAATTATCTAAAGTTTCATATGGTCGAAGTTCTAATATTTCTATCTGAAGTTGAGGCATAAATGATTGAACTTACTGAACTTCAACTATATGGCTAAAGTTGAGACAAAAAAGACTAAACTTCAATCATATATTCCTAGGGTTCAAGCAAAATGCCTGCCTAAAACTTATGTAAGAAGACCATTAAATCTATTATTGAAATAAAGTTGTTGCACTATAAGTTTGTTTTCTCAATACTATTGAAGCATGTTTTTAATAGTCTTCGACAACTAAACATTGAAATTTTTTTAATTGGGCAAGGAAATTAGGACTTATTGTACTAGGGCAATTTCTTTTTTAATTTGGGGAGGGGGGGGGGGGGGGGGGGGAAAAAAATTAAAAAAAAAAAATAA
>JAJOOR010000614.1:0-103184 GCA_036250505.1 Solanum acaule | reverse complement strand
CTACCTAACCCCCCCCCCCCCCCCCCCAACTTCTTATTTTAGCCATCCACTTTTAAGTATATTAATACTCCCTTCGTTCCGTCTTTATTTATTTATCAAATTTTGACGTGACACATCTATTAAGAAGACAATAATTGATATAGTGGTTTATATTTTTACTCCTATTAATTAATAGAATCTCAAAAATATTTACTTACTATAATTTTCAAAGACACTAACTCAGTGTTAATAAATTAAGGGTATAATTAAAAATATTGCTCTCTCTTAATTTGTCAAAAATAACAAAAAAAAAAATCAAATTAAAAAATATTTGATAAGTAAATAAGGACTGAGGGTGTATAAAATAGTAGTGGTATATTTTTCCTGCTTTCAATAAATCATTTTTTAAAATTTGTTTAACTAAATATAAGTCGAGTATAATAATAGATGTACATTATTCATGTACAAAATGGGTACTGGAATTCAAATCTAGTGACCTTAACATCTTGAAGCACACCAATGTTGTGAAACATAAATAAACACATATATACAATAATAGACTTGGAACTATTTCTTTTATTCTAATTTGTTAACACATGACACCTAACAACACTTAATATAAAGTTAGAATAATTACTGATGTTATGTTATTTGATATTGATTTTTCATCTTATGTTACTCTACACCTAATGATGAGGAGTAATTGAGTGGATGAGAAGGTATTAAATATGAGGAATTTTCGTATATAGTGATAGTTTTGTTTTTAATTAAGAAATATTGTGATAATTTGTGTACTTATGAAATATAACATTAAAATATAGTAAAATTCTATCATGCATAAGTAAAATATAATGTATTCTTGCCCATGCGAAATATTGTATTCACACGCAAGTAAATTATACTATTTTTAAGCGAAAATAAAATACATTATATTGCATCCATATTGTCATTGTATTTTCACTACGTGACATTTGTATTTTATGAAATATACTTATATCATTACTAAAAATCACCAAATTTCCACCAAAAATCACTTTATGTGTTATTGTATTTTATATGATACACTTGTAATTCATGCTTGAAATAAAGAAATATGTGTACCAGATGTATTTGCTATACAAAATTCAAACTCTCGCTATTTTTTAAAAGTACTGCTATTTTAGGCAAGTATAGAAGCTATGTTTGTCGTATAGGGTAATGTTTTCATTAAATATCTCACAACGGTTAAGCATATACTCTTATTTATAATCTTGGATAATTATCACGGTTAGAGTTAATAGCATGTTTGTTCAAATTTCTTAAAAGCCAAAATTACTGTTTATTATTTAGGTGTTGGGCAAAAAAAAGGAAGAAAAATGTTCTTTCGGACAATAACTATAATTTTTTTTTTCCTGTTGTAGTAAAGAAGTTACAAATTTTAGAGGCGGAAATAAATTAAATATTGAAAAAAACGACACTTTTTATATTATTCGACTAAACACAAAGTAATTATCTAAAAAAAAAATCTGACCAAAAAAAAAATAATCTAAAAACAAGTAATTGTTGAAAGCTTGGAAAAGAGGATAGCTCCAATTTGGCCATCATTTTTTTAAAAGAAAATTTGAAAACATTGTTCGTTTGTGAAATTTGGCCAATTTTTGAAATTTATCTTAAAGAAATTCAAGTTTGAAAAATTAGTCTAAATCAATTTTTGGGTGAAAGTTCACTTTCACTCATAAAATTTTAATTTTTTTTTTAAAAGTAAAATATAAGAAAATTATTTGAACTTTCTTTTGATTTATATATGTATAAGGTATTAATATTATATAACTGAGATGTTCTGAAAAAACAAAAATCATAATTCTCTATTATTTTATATGGAAGTCAAAATCAAAATACTATAGTTATTAATTTATTATACTACAAAATATCAAAATCAAATTTTAAAATATTAAATTAATTTAATATAATATTTTTTTAAAATGGACCGAACGGATATTTGTCCACTTTTGATGTCTTTTTTTTTTTCTCTAAAATTGAGGATATTGAAATGAAAACTACAAAAGACGAAAAATTAAAGTCTCACCAAAAAAAAATGCAAAATGAGATAGTGAGATTTTCCCCACCTTTGATGAAGTGGAAGACTTGGGTAAAATTTCAACAAAGCGACCCTACACTAGTATTTTATATATATAAAATAAAGAAACGAAGAGAATTAAATTATCGGTCAACTAACAACTGATTCCACGTCATAATTTCTTGGTATAATATATAAACATATTTTTTTAACTTAATTTTAATTGACATCTATATTTAGGGCTGGACATGAAATATCAAAAATTAAATTATCGATCTTTTTTATTATTATTTAGTATTCGGTATGATATTTGAGAGTAAAATTTTAGAATTATGGTATATGGTATATGGTATGAGACATTAGTACCATTTGATATTTCCGGAATATCGAATTATTTACTTAATGAAGGTCATATACTCATTAGTACAAGTCCAAAGAGAAAGATAAAAAATAAACATAAACAACCCAAATACATGTCTTTTAGTTGTATCGATTTGTTTTTCTTGATGTCTTCTTACTTATTGATCTTTTATTATATCGTCTCTCTACATTAAAAAAATAGAAATGATTGGAGAAATAATATTAACTTTGTAATACAATCAACTACCACTTCAATACGGTATTACCGAATACCATACCAAATCGTAATTTAATTTACCCATTATCGAATTAAAATTTAAAATTTTGGTATTTGGTATCTATTTTTAACTACCAATTGCCGAATTATCAAACCCAAAATTTGATAATGATAATGCCGAACCAAATATCGAACGACCAACCCCATCTATATTCTTCAATTTTAAATGTGCATAAATAGACACATATAAATTTAAACAAGTAGAAATATACATATATACGTAAAATGTAACCCAAAACACAAAGTTTGGAGGATATAAACCAAATTAAAGCACATATTGATGCATTATGCCTAATTTTGTTGGTTAGGTACTACTAGTATTCAGAGGCGAATCCAGGATTTCAAGAAAACGGGCAAATTATACATCCCTGTCATAAATACAAATATACAATACTCCTTCCTTGTGTGTATATATACTAATAATTCTGGCCAACAACATTCTCCAACTAGTTCGGGGACTTGCCATTTCTTTCTTCATCTTCATCTACAGGTACATTTTCATTCTCTTGAATTTTTATCTTTTTTCCAATTTATGTTCCGATCTGGGTGACCCCTCTTGAATTCTTGATTCGGGGTTGTGTCTTTTACTTGAAAACGTTAAACGCCTTTCAATTCTTGTTTCGATGTTTCCGAGGTTGTATATATATATATACATATGCTTTTATTTGTTCTTCACTGACTTTTTCTCCCGCTTATCATATATACCTGGGATCTGCATTAACACTTGTTACAACTCTTTTCTCTTTTCATTAAAAGATCTCATCATTTTAGAGGTTCAGTTGTGTTTGTTTCTCTTAAGGAAGGAAAGATCTACACAAACTTGTTTGGATTAAAGAATCAGCTTTCTTGTTCGTTATTGTTCCTTGTCATCTTATTTGTTTTGGAATGTTGCTGCTTCAATAATATACTTCATTTACCATTTTGTTTTTGAGCTAACTAATTTGTATACCATTTCGCGTATCACTACTTGGATACACATTGCCACTAGAATAGCTGTATGATGAAATGTTTCACTGTCTATTGATGTATTGTTTTGGCCTTCTGTCTGTGCAAGAAATTATCTGTTTATGGATGGTGTTGATGTTGGAATTTTGCAGTGATCTTAATTGACTTGGCAAAATGGCTACTGGACAACTTTTCTCCAAGACTACACAAGCGTTGTTCTACAACTACAAGCAGCTTCCTATTCAGCGCATGCTTGATTTTGATTTCCTTTGTGGTTCGTACTATGCCTCTGGTTCTCGATTTATTTACACACAGATATGCACACAATGACCTTGTTATTTTCAATGTGTTGGTTAGTGTTAATTTTATAATTTTCAAATTTTCAGGGAGGGAAACACCATCTGTTGCTGGAATTATTAATCCTGGTTCTGAGGGATTCCAGAAACTTTTCTTTGGTCAGGAGGAAATCGCAATCCCAGTACACTCAACGTGCGTCCTTCTTTTTGTTTTTTTTCAACCATTGGTTATATTCCCATTTTATTATGATTTGGATCTCTAAAGGATGTCCATTGGTAATCTTTCTCAGCGTGGTCTTCTTTTTTGTTGGTCCCTTCAAGTATGCAATTTGCTTTTGTGTGGCTTATATTTAGCTCTCTGCTTCCAGTGTTAGCAATTGAGTTCCCTGGTTATGTGATGGATCATGTGCTAACTTTTAACTTAATGGTTCGTAATTGAGTCACTTAGCAACAAATGTGCTGTTAAATTTTCTTAGTTTGAATTACTTCAGTTAGTAAAAGATATAGAAAAATGTGTTGTCACATTTCCACAGCTTGAATTACTTCAGTTAGTAAAAATGCCTTAGTTCTGAAACTTTCTACAACCATCAGATATATTTGATCTATGTTGTCTTCACATACCTTTGTACTACTGGTTTCTATTTGGTTAATTTGGTGTCTTATCACTTACACTGATTATATTCTACATTTTACTTGTTCAGCATTGAAGCCGCCTGTGCTGCACATCCCACGGCTGATGTTTTCATTAACTTTGCATCTTTCAGAAGGTTGGTGCTCGCCACTGTTGTTGTTGTGCTTTCTTCCTTGAATTGTCCTTTTTCTCGAAGTGAAAACCTGAAGCTGCAAAAGATTTGCTATTGTATCTCTTCTTTACTGTCTTATTCATTTGCAGTGCCGCTGCTTCCTCCATGTCAGCTCTTAAACAGCCAACCATCAAAGTTGCGGCTATTATAGCTGAAGGTGTTCCCGAGTCAGATGCTAAAGAGCTGATTGCTTATGCAAAGGCAAACAATAAGGTAATATTATGTCATACCAATCAGGTTTATGCCTTTACATTCATTATCATTTTATTGGGGGTGGGGTAGGATTTTGAATGATAATGTATAATCAACTATAGGATAATCTTATGGATAATAAACTGAAGAAATTATCAATTACTTCTCTCACATTTTATGGTTGCCTCTCCTGGTGTCAATGAATTCCCCCTTCCCTTGTCCGCAGATTTTATCCTTTCTTTAAGATATAATAAAGAAATGGTAGAATGAGCTCTTAACAGATCATCAAGTGGAGCATTTAGGGTGTCAATAACTACCTCACTCTAGTTTTCTGCCTTTATTAATTTCCAAATTTTATGGTGTATAATATGGTGATCTTCCTCAGGTGGTTATTGGTCCAGCTACTGTTGGAGGTATTCAAGCTGGTGCATTTAAGATTGGTGATACTGCTGGAACTATTGATAACATTATTCAGTGCAAACTTTACCGACCTGGATCTGTGGGATTTGTCTCAAAATCTGTGAGTGATTTTTAGAGCCGGTTTCGTCTTGTTATTTTAATAAATATTAGAGAAATAATCTCTAATCAATTACACCTGCAACATTTTGTCCCCCCTACTTTCTATTTTACTATCTCCTGGACTGCAATTAAGATAAGAAAATACTTGTGAGACACTTCGACCTACTCTAAAACTACTTTCAGAAACGTATCTTCACCTAAATTTAATGTATGCAACCATTCAAACATCCCTTTTACCATACTTTAATGCATGAAACCATGACCTCACTCTAATATATGAAGCTGAATAGTTTGAAGATATCATTTTCAGGTTTCAAGTATAATAACTTTTCTTTTGATGTACAGGGTGGTATGTCTAATGAGTTATACAATTCAATTGCTCGTGTCACTGATGGAATTTATGAAGGTTGGGCATTCAGAATTCTGAATCCATCTTATTGGAGCATGTTTATGTTGTTTTTATTGAGAAATAGAATATGAGTGAGTTTTGGTATATGCAGGAATTGCAATTGGTGGAGATGTTTTCCCTGGCTCTACCCTTTCTGATCACGTTTTGCGCTTCAACAATATCCCACAGGTAATTCATTCGTATAGGCTACATTCTCCTATTAATATCACCAAGTTATCCTCAGGCCCTCGGTTTTGCTACTTTTAAGATCCTGATTGTTTTTAGTTTAAATTCTAATCCCCCATTGAACATGCCTAGAAAGAAGCCACTTTTTAGCTTTATAATCAAATAGCTAACATTCCAACCAACTGGCAAAAGTTTATCCCTTTCCCCACACACACTGTGAATTTGTTGACTTTCTTCCTAATGTTCACCATTAGTATTTATGATTTAAGATTGATGTAATTCCACTGTTTTGATATAACTAGAAGCGCAATGGTGCATAAACAACTGATGTTTTGATATCTTGATGTATTTCCTGCTTCCATCACTACTTTTTCAATTACCAGTTCTTCACTTCTTTTTGATCATGCTTTTGATATACTTAGGTTAAAATGGTGGTTGTTCTGGGGGAACTTGGTGGACGAGATGAATATTCCTTGGTTGAAGCCTTGAAGCAGGGAAAAATCAACAAGCCTGTTGTTGCCTGGGTTAGTGGAACTTGTGCTACGCTCTTCAAGTCAGAAGTACAATTTGGTCATGCAGTGAGTTCTATTTCCCTTGATCTCCGCATTTCCTAGAAACATGTTGCTTGTAGTCTCTCGCGAAGATTGAGAGATGTTTTGAAGGAACTGCTTTTCGCCTCGTTCTCTTTGCTTCTTTTTAGAATAGGCTGGACAGTATAGTCTTTGCACATAAGTTTAACTTTGCATGGTCTTTGTCAAATAGGGGGCAAAGAGTGGTGGCGAAATGGAGTCTGCACAAGCAAAGAATCAAGCACTCAGAGACGCTGGAGCTATAGTTCCAACCTCGTATGAAGCTTTTGAAGGAGCAATCAAAGATGCATTTGAAAAGCTAGTGAGTCTCTTGATATTCAGCAGAGATTGTTTTTTTATGCCTTTTACTCTGCTTTTAGTTCTGACACCACTCCGTTTTTGTTTTGGCAGGTTGAAGCAGGAAAGACTACTCCTGTAAAGGAAATTACACCTCCTCAAATACCTGAGGATCTTAGCACGGCAATTAAGAGTGGGAAAGTTCGGGCCCCAACTCATATCATTTCCACAATATCTGACGATAGAGGTATAGTTGGATTTGCATATTTCCTATCTATGTTTTTTCTTTTTACCCTACTTCCAGAGGATCAATAGTGTTCCCACTTAACTTCTGTGACTCGAACCCTCAACCTACCGGTCGATGGTGAAGGTGCTCAACCACTTGTGCAAGCCTCACTTGTCTCCTATCAATGATTAATGTTTTGTCTGGTGGCTAAATAAGAATTGGAAATGATGCTGATTGTGTCTACAATTTCAATTTCTGTTCACAGGTGAAGAGCCTTGCTATGCTGGCGTACCCATGTCATCCATTGTGGAGCAGGGACTTGGTGTTGGTGATGTAATATCTCTCTTGTGGTTCAAACGTAGTCTACCACGTTATTGCACACGTTTTATTGAGGTATAGTTCTTACGGTTGCAACTCTATCACTCTTTCAATAGGTTATAAACTCTTATTTTTAACCATCAGTCTCTGCCAATGGCAATTATTCTGTTTATAAACCTCTTAATTTACTTTGTCATGATTAATTCATGGCAGATTTGCGTCATGTTATGTGCTGATCATGGTCCTTGTGTCTCTGGTGCACACAATTCCATTGTAACTGCCAGGGCTGGAAAAGATTTGGTTTCCTGCCTTGTTTCTGGTACGTTACAGTCTGCGGGTTTCTAGATGTTCATTTAGTTTTCAATCAAAACTGGACTAATGTGTCTCTTAATAGGATTGCTGACTATTGGTCCGCGTTTTGGTGGTGCTATTGATGATGCTGCCCGGTACTTCAAGGATGCTTATGACAAGGTAAGGCTTATGATTTATGAGCATTCCCTAGGCACTCATCAGTCTAGAAGCAGTTCCTGCTGGTTTCTTTTGAGTCCAGATGAATAAATATTTTCAAATGTTTTGTGTTTGCAGGGTCTTACTCCATATGAGTTTGTGGAAAGTATGAAGAAGAAGGGCATTCGAGTTCCAGGAATTGGCCACAGGTAGCATATATTGTAGCTTCTTGATTATATCCTAGAATTGTAGAATTAAAAGATGTACTTGGAATTCTTTTGAACTTGTAGGGTTAGCATGCTTCTATACTTAATTTGACGTTCCACATCTACTTCTTGTGTAACAGGATTAAGAGAGGTGACAACAGAGATAAGAGAGTGGAACTACTGCAGCGTTATGCTAGGGAAAATTTCCCTTCTGTTAAGTACATGGAATATGCTGTTCAGGTTGAAACTTACACACTCTCAAAGGCAAACAACCTAGTCCTCAACGTTGATGGTGCCATCGGATCCCTCTTCTTGGATCTCCTTGCGGGCAGTGGAATGTTCACCAAGCCAGAAATTGATGAAATAGTGGAGATTGGTTACCTCAATGGACTTTTCGTGCTGGCTCGTTCAATTGGGCTTATAGGGTGAGTTGCATGATGGTGCTTAATCACCATTTTAGATTCACCATCAGTAATTCTTGTTTATGATAGCTAGATTCTAATTCATTAATGATTGACGTGTACCTTTTGAAATGTCAGGCACACATTTGACCAGAAGAGATTGAAGCAGCCATTGTACCGTCACCCATGGGAAGATGTCCTCTACACAAAGTGAAGAGTCCCCCCATAACAACAGGCAGAAAGTTGCCTTCTCCCAATCTATAGTTTTCATTCAAACCATTAAGTTAGCCATTTGTTGTGTGTGAGTGTTTTGTTCATGTGTTAGACTAGTGTTTCCACTACTCCTAAGGGCTCCTATGATGATTTTGTAAGTTGTTAGGGAGATTCCTACCAGACAAGTTATCATTTATGATCAATTCTTAGTTCCACCACTCAAGTGTTTGTTTTTCTCTCTTTTCATGTCATAAAGAAATAAGTCATTCCATTGTTGTACCTGATTTCAATTTTACAAGGAGATTCTTTCAATCAGTGTCTCTGCACTGTTTGCACTTGCCTAAACGAAAATTTAGTAATTATATGTATTGAGAAGTGGATCTTGGCCGTAACTTTGATGCCATATTAAGAAATGGATCTTGAGTTCAATTCAATCCTAAAAGTTAGCTAGCTCATGAGGGAAGAATTATTCAAGCTTGTATAAGGAGACGACTCGTTTTTCTTTTCTTTCTTTTTTTGCAAAAACAACACAAATTCCACTAGTTTAGAACCTAATTATATGCATTCTTGTGAGTTTTAGATATTATCTTTCGTACCAAATTTTGATATCTTGATACATGTCTCTGGCGCATCCAAAGATACATGAGGTCAAAATTAAGGTGTGATTTGTTCCACATACACTATATCCAAGTGGATTCTCATGTAGTTGGATAAACTGACTCTCTCTCACTTGCATCTCTCTATGTATCATGTATTTTAGAATGTATCTGGTATTTCGGATACATATATCTCGTGTGATTTACATGTATCTAGGATACACTGACTCTCTCACTCCTCTTCCTTCTATCTCACTCGGCTCTCTTCCTATGTATTTGTATTTCAGAGTGTATCTGATAGCAAAATACATATATCTAGGTGTATTTGATTTGAAATTTGGTATGAAATTATTAATTAACGAGACAATATGCAATTATTTCAAACCACAAGGAGAATTAATAAATATGATAGGAATATTTGTATAATTAGGTAATTTTTCTTTCTTTTTTCCCATCTGACGTGAGACTCTTCAAGGTTTGAATGCAATATTTAGTTTCTATGGTAAAGCAGCCATAGATGGGTGTATTTGTAAGCTCCATCTTCTTTTATTGAAGGTTCATGGCTAACACACCCATGTTGGGTGTTGTTTCATTTGAATAATTGGACAAAGGGAGGAATTGGTTGTGTGTCAATAATAGTACTGCCCTTCACGTGGGAGGGGCAATGTGATATGAAAGGGAATACTCATCACTTTGCTTTGCCCCCACCATTTCCATTATATCATCTTTTTATCTTCTCCTTTTTGCCTTTCTTTCTTATAGATTCAACAAAATAAAATTTACTGCTCCTTTTTATTACAACTTCTTTCAAGGAATCCAAACATATTTATTTCTTAAAATGGTCATTCTAATATTCAACCCATGTGGCCAACTCCAAAAACATGAATTCTCAACCACATAAAACACCCTGCTTTTATTGACAACATACTCCCATTTCACTATATCCACATATGTTTCCATATCTTAATATTAATTAAAAAAAAGACCAATTATTAACAAATTTTATTTTTTACAACAGAAAAGTAAAGGTTCACTCACAATCAAAGCATTCAAACAAAAAACAGACCCCCCCCCCCCCCCTCTCCCCTTCTCTTTTGTTTGTTCCCCCTTCATTTCTGATCAAACAAACAACAAACATACATTTCTTTTTTGCTTCTGTAGCATATTCCCTCAAATTTCTTGGAAATCTTTCAAGAAACTTTTAGTAGGCATCTGCCCATATATTCCAATTTTATTTTATTTTATATGAACTTTATGAAATTGAACTTGTGTTTAGTATACTTTTGTAAAAGCTACCACGGCAAATAAAGACATAATACATAAACATTATCCTAACTTGGCTTTAACGGACCTCCAATTTTGAGTGTGCACAAGTAGGAACGCCACGCAAGACACAAAACAGTCACATATGGTGCCATGTAGGATGAATGTATCTATATGCTCAATTTTATATAAGTTTAACTACCTATTTATACACATTCAAAGTTAAAGATCATAATTGCCCGCTAACACTAAGTTAAAGATCATGTTTATGTATTACTCTTACGCAAAGTAAAAGTGTAGGTATTTAATCAACTAACCGAGCTACTAATATTTTTGGAGTATAAGCAGTTTCTTAAATTTGAGAGTAAAAAAGTATTGCAGAGAAAAAAAACAAAAAATACTGTTGGACAAACAGGTCCACCATATTGCTTCAATTACTGCAACTAGTATAAAATTTGTGACAACCCCATTTCTGTATTCAACCAAAAATTCAATCTTTTTTGAGTTTCCCAAAAGTCAGTTTTTTTTCCCTCAACTGAATTTGTTTTAGGGTTTTAAAATTGACAAGTTTTTCCATGTAATAGCAAGAAAAATTTGTGTGGAGGAGAGAGAAATGGCTTCTGGAAGTAGAACAAAGCATTCCCATCATAATTCATCTCAAGCTCAATCTTCAGGTACAAGTAATGTAAATTGCAAAGATTCAATAAGCAAAGCTATAGCACAGTACACAGCTGATGCTAGGCTTCATGCTGTGTTTGAACAATCTGGTGAGTCTGGAAAGTTTTTTGATTATTCACAGTCTGTTAAAACTACTACACAATCTGTGCCTGAAAGGCAAATTACTGCTTATTTGACTAAAATTCAAAGAGGAGGTCATATTCAGCCTTTTGGTTGTATGATAGGTGTAGATGAGGCTAGTTTTCGTGTAATAGCTTATAGTGAAAATGCCTGTGAAATGCTTAGTTTAACTCCACAATCTGTTCCAAGCCTTGAGAAGTGTGAGATCCTCACTATTGGAACTGATGTTAGGACCCTTTTTACCCCTTCTAGCTCTGTTTTGCTAGAAAGAGCATTTGGGGCACGTGAGATCACGTTACTCAACCCAATTTGGATACATTCCAAGAATTCTGGAAAGCCCTTTTATGCAATTTTGCACAGGGTTGATGTTGGTATTGTCATTGATTTGGAGCCTGCTAGAACTGAGGACCCTGCTTTATCTATTGCTGGAGCAGTGCAGTCACAGAAACTTGCAGTGAGGGCTATTTCTCATTTGCAATCACTTCCTGGTGGGGACATTAAGCTTTTGTGTGATACTGTTGTTGAGAGTGTCAGGGAGTTAACCGGGTATGACCGGGTTATGGTATATAAATTTCATGAGGATGAGCATGGAGAGGTAGTGGCTGAGAGTAAAAGATCAGATTTAGAGCCCTATATCGGTTTGCATTATCCTGCTACTGATATTCCTCAAGCTTCACGGTTTTTGTTTAAGCAGAACAGGGTGAGAATGATTGTGGACTGCCATGCTACCCCTGTGCGGGTTACTCAGGATGAATCACTGATGCAGCCTTTATGTCTAGTTGGTTCCACACTTAGAGCACCTCATGGTTGCCACGCACAGTACATGGCAAATATGGGGTCTATTGCCTCATTAACACTGGCAGTTATTATCAACGGAAATGATGAGGAAGCTGTGGGTGGCGGTCGAAATTCAATGAGGCTATGGGGCTTGGTTGTTGGACACCACACTTCTGTTCGGTCCATTCCTTTCCCTCTTAGGTATGCATGTGAATTCCTTATGCAGGCCTTTGGACTCCAATTGAACATGGAGTTGCAATTGGCGTCACAGTTGTCTGAGAAACATGTTTTAAGGACACAAACACTGTTATGTGACATGCTCCTTCGAGACTCTCCACCGGGGATTGTTACCCAAAGCCCCAGTATTATGGACCTTGTGAAGTGCGATGGTGCTGCTCTATACTACCAGGGGAAGTACTATCCATTAGGCGTCACACCAACTGAAGCTCAGATAAAGGACATTGTGGAGTGGTTATTGGCTTACCATGGAGACTCAACAGGTTTAAGTACTGACAGTTTGGCTGATGCTGGGTATCCTGGAGCAGCTTCACTTGGTGATGCAGTTTGTGGTATGGCTGTCGCTTATATAACTTCTAAAGATTTCTTGTTTTGGTTTCGCTCCCACACAGCGAAAGAAATAAAGTGGGGTGGTGCAAAGCATCATCCTGAAGACAAGGATGACGGACAGAGAATGCATCCACGTTCTTCCTTCAAGGCATTTCTGGAAGTTGTTAAAAGTCGGAGCTCACCATGGGAAAATGCCGAAATGGATGCAATCCACTCTTTGCAGCTAATTCTGCGAGATTCATTTAAGGATGCTGAGGCAAGTAATTCTAAGGCTATTGTGCATGCTCATCTTGGGGAAATGGAGTTGCAAGGGATAGATGAACTGAGTTCTGTTGCCAGAGAAATGGTTAGATTGATCGAAACTGCAACAGCTCCCATATTTGCTGTTGATGTCGAAGGTCGCATAAATGGGTGGAATGCAAAGGTCGCTGAATTGACAGGTTTATCAGTTGAAGAAGCAATGGGGAAGTCCTTGGTTCATGATCTTGTGTACAAAGAATCACAGGAGACTGCTGAGAAGCTTCTGTACAATGCTCTAAGAGGTTATACCTGTCTATTTATTTTCTTCATTTCTAAATGATAGCACAGTTTTTAAGTTGTAGAGTTTCTTTGCTCTGCATGAGTGGTATAATCTTATCTTTTCTCTTCTTTGTGTTCGAAAGCTGAATGTGAAGTAATCATGGGCTTCTAGTGATTTTCTTTACTCTGAATCCTCGAAACTTGAAAAAACTGTTGGTCCACTTCATCTTGTTGAATTTGTCAACTGAAGCATGCAGTCTTGCTTTGTGTGTGTGGGTAGAGGGATAGGACATGGTGTGCGACTAAATGGAGAGGTATTATGCACAAAACCAAGTTAATCAATCAACACACCTCAATTCCAAACTAGTTGGGTCGTCTATATGAATCCTTCATATCCATTCCACTCTACTTTGTGCCATTTGATAGACGTTTATTTTGATTCTTGCTTTTCTTTGGTAGAAGTTGTGTAGAACAAGTTCACTTTAAAAAGAATGTTCCCTTAGGCATAATCTGACATTTGGGTGCATTCAAGTTGCAAACTTTTACTGCAAAACAATTAGTACATAGTTGTGGTTGTGAGGACTGACGTGCTGATAGCATTCAGGATCACTTGTTCACCTTCGGCAATCTGACAAGAGTATCACCAATCTGTTAGCTTCTTTCTTGCCTAACCAAAACCATCTCTTGTACAGTACAGATTTAGGTTTGTTCCTGATTGTAGGGAACCTGCTCTCTGTATTGTGTGCGTATGTTGACTCTTGCATAGTTTGTAACTGAAATAATTGGCATCAACTCCGCTTCTTTTCTACTCAACTCCTGCAACAGACAACCAAAGAGAGAAATAAACTAATATTGTAGCCATACTACTGCAGGCGAGGAAGATAAAAATGTAGAAATAAAGTTGAGGACATTTGGAGCTGAACAACTGGAGAAAGCTGTTTTTGTGGTGGTTAATGCTTGCGCTAGCAAAGATTACACAAACAACATTGTTGGTGTTTGCTTTGTTGGGCAGGATGTTACTGGGGAAAAAGTTGTTATGGACAAGTTTATTAATATCCAAGGTGATTACAAGGCCATTGTGCACAGCCCCAATCCTCTGATCCCTCCAATATTTGCATCAGATGAGAACACTTGTTGCTCCGAGTGGAACACTGCCATGGAAAAACTCACTGGTTGGTCTAGAGGGGAGATTGTTGGAAAAATGTTAGTTGGTGAGATTTTTGGAAGTTGTTGTCGGCTCAAGGGCCCAGATTCCATGACAAAGTTCATGATCGTGTTGCATAATGCAATTGGAGGCCAGGATACAGACAAGTTTCCATTTTCCTTTTTTGACCGAAATGGGAAATATGTGCAAGCTCTTTTGACTGCAAACAAGAGAGTCAATATGGAGGGCGATACTATTGGGGCTTTCTGTTTCATACAGATAGCCAGTCCCGAACTGCAGCAAGCTCTAAGAGTTCAAAGGCAACAGGAAAAGAAGTGTTATTCTCAGATGAAAGAGCTGGCATACATTTGTCAGGAAATAAAAAGTCCTCTTAATGGTATACGCTTTACAAATTCATTGTTGGAGGCCACAAATTTGACAGAAAATCAGAAGCAGTATCTAGAGACAAGTGCTGCTTGTGAGAGACAGATGTCTAAGATCATTAGGGATGTTGATCTGGAAAACATTGAGGACGGGTAAGTCTTTCTTATTCGATTATGCTTGCTAATAAGTTCTCTCAAAACCAATGATGCTCGGATCCTCCAAAAAATGGCGCTGGGTGCATGTTAGATCCTCCAAAATTATGCATTTTTGGAGGTACTGACATGGTGCAGCAACATTTTTGGAAGTCCACCAATATAGTTTAAACTAATACTTTCTCCATTTCATGGGGACAGAGTTTAGGAAAGAAAGATTTTTTTGAAACTTATGGATATGTGACCTTATACATAATGTACCATTTATGTGGCTCTAAAAGCATGTCATTAAGGATAGAGTGGGAACTTTAAAGTTAAAACTGTTTCCAAAATATAAAAAGTTCCATTCTTTCGGGAAACTGACTAAAAAGAAAGAGTGTCACATGAAGTGGAATAGAGGGAGTAGCTATTTATCCATGATATAATATCTTCTAGTGTAACTTTGGAGTCAACAACATACCCAGTGTAACCCTCTAGGGGTGGGGTATGTATAGCAGACCTTACCCCTACCTTAAAAAGGTAGACAGATTGGTTTCGCTAGACATCGACTAAAAACAGTAAATGTAACTCTGGAGTCAAAAGTAATAAACATGGTAGTTTCTTTTAAAAGAACAATAGCCTGCAATTGATATTATAGCAATGTTGTCAAAGGCACGCTTAAGCCCTGAAGCGAGGCTCAAAATGTGTTGAGCACTTCGCCTAGCTTAGTGTGTGCTTCAGTGTTGTCATCAAGGTTCTAAGGCATACTTTTCCTTGTCAATTAGCCTCTTAACACTAAAGAATGATATTTCAATTTATATAAAAAGAAATTCAATTTCTTTGTTCATATATGTCATTCATTCTTATAATTATTAGTCTTGGACTAAATATATACATATATCTTTCTTTTTTTTTCGTTTGCGTTTTTTTTTCTCATTAAAGGCCACACTTTATTTGTGCTTTGTGGTTAAAATCCCAATGGACCTTAGAGTTTATTTGCGCTTTTTGCTTTTGGCAACACTGCATTATAGTATTTGAAATTAACTATTTGGGATTTCTTTCTTCTTTTTCATAGTGTTGTTCTGTAGGTTGCTGGAGGGGATTATGGGTGTGTATTTCAATTCTATGTAGTATTAGCACCTTTTTCCTTTCAGAATTTGACTGACCTTTGATCTTCTAACAGTTCACTGACCCTTGAGAAAGAAGATTTTTTTCTTGGGAGTATAATAGATGCTGTTGTTAGCCAAGTGATGTTATTGCTGAGGGAAAAAGGTGTGCAGTTAATCCGTGATATACCAGAGGAAATTAAGACATTAACAGTACATGGTGATCAAGTGAGAATTCAACAGGTCTTGGCAGATTTCTTGTTGAACATGGTACGGTATGCACCATCACCTGATGGGTGGGTAGAAATCCAACTTCGACCAAGTATGATGCCAATATCTGATGGAGTAACTGTTGTGCATATTGAACTCAGGTGCATTCTTTAATCTTCTCTCCTGCAACTACAGGCAGATGCCTTAAATTAATAGATAACTCCCGCCTTTATCATGCAACCTTGATTCTTTAAATGGTTCTTGAAGAAGTCTTCGGTCCTCATTTGAATGCCATCTGCTGCTTACTTGAGTCATTTATTTCAGGGTTGTTTTCTGTAGTCTACTTTCTGATTGCTCCAACAGGCATGTCAGGATATGAGATTTTTGATCCAATGAATATTGATGTAATGTTAGGAGGAGTAAAGGAAATTTCATGTATGTTTAGACCTACTATAAGCCTATAAGATACGAACTTAAATGAAAGGTGCCTTTTAGACTTGTACCACTTCTCTTTGGCATAGCTTTTACCCTGCCTTCTCTTTTCATACCTCATCTCCATCCATATGTATCATTTCCCTTCTTCTATCGCCTTCCATTGACTCATCAGTGGCAGCTTCAATCTATAAAGTGAAAGTTCATACAGTTTTCTGCTAAAAAAATTTCCTTTATTTTCTGTATGTGCCACCTGGTAGCTTACCTTTTAGTCTAGTTCTGTTCTGTACATATATAACCTATCTATCTGCATAGCCTTTAAAACATTCTGTTTCGTCAATGCTCTTCATCTTTTTTTCTCAAGCTCACTCCATTTTTGCTGTAAAGGAGGTTAACTCATGCTTCCGTTCTAAGTTGTATAAGCTGACGGCTGACCTAGCTCAAGCAAGAACTAATACTGCAATTAGTTGAGAGCTGGATAAGATAAAGATCTCGAGATGTGAATTTTGACTTTGGTAAAATGATCAGGGCAGTACTTTTACCGTCTCAAAAAAAAAAATGATCAGGGTAACATCTCTTTTGTTTGTTGAGCTCTTTTAACTCGACTTTACCATTGCTCGTCTTTCATCTTTCCACTTTTATTTTCCTGTGTTTGGAGTAGGAAAAGACATACTCTCCACCTCAAACTTGCATTTCATCTATAAAGTTTCTCTTCCAGTTTTGAACTGAAACAGCAGAAGTATAAGCTTGTAATGAACTGAGTAAATACAACTGCTTATAGACGAGCGTTGATGGACTTCATAACTAAGATACTATAATCTCAAGCCAGCGACAGGAATTAGTAGAAGCATAGCCTTAATCTTTTAGTTTTGTAAATTTAATCTTATACACCGTATCATGGTGCTTGAATGTGGTACTTAATAACTGCCAAGCATTTTTCATTAGAGACATAAACGTATCCCCAAACAAATACTTCTGCAGGTTTTGGTGTTTACTAGCATCCTAGATCTCACTTTATTAGCTTTCCTAGAGGTTGAGTTATTCCAAAATATTCATCTTGCTAGTGTTTGACTAGCATCCTAGGTTGTACTTTGCTTTTCGAATCAACTCTCTCCTTGTATTAGAAAATTGAGTTCTAGGGGTTAAGTTTCAGCAGTTGCACACTTTTTGGTGTGCTATACTACCTTAACTATTAAATAATCTCTTTTTTTCTTTTGGCATAGGATTATATGCCCCGGCGAAGGGCTTCCTCCTGAATTGGTTCAAGACATGTTCCACAGCAGTCGGTGGGTAACTCAGGAAGGCCTAGGACTGAGCATGTGCAGAAAAATGTTAAAGCTTATGAATGGAGAAATCCAGTATATCAGAGAATCAGAAAGATGCTATTTCCTGATTATCCTTGACCTGCCAATGACCCGCAAAGGTCCAAAGAGTGTTGGCTAGGAGCTTACAGCACACAGCAAGAGAAGAACCTGTAATATCTCTTAAAATTGCATGCTGGTGAAATTCTGGTAATGCCTCTGATCCTTTAATGGAACTTGACACAGGAGAGAGCAAGTATGGGGGATTGATCGGCATCATTCTAACGCTATTAAATGAGCTGTTTCCTACATTGTTGCAACTTGTATTTGCTGGCGTCTTTTACAACTCTGAACTAGTATTCTCTCAGCATGTGCAAGTTGAGAAAGCTGTTGCTCCTTCGTGTATGTTTTTACCAAAGATTAATTCTTGACATAGTAAGTGGCTAATGGCCAAATAATTGGAAAATGGTTAGCATGATTCCAAATTACTTGATCCCAGAGCTGTTGTGTGTAGCATAACAAGTGTATTGTTGTATAATACTAGTATGTATTAAAAGGTGGAATAAATGTCATCCTTTCCATGGTCTGGATGAGTTGGTGTCTCCCACTCTTTGTAATATTAGGATTTGTGTAACATGAACATACTGAGAATCTTATATGACTAATTAGCTCCTCTTGGTGGCTGATCTTCCTATTTTTGGAAATAATTTTATGGAATTTGGACTGTTCTTGCTGAACACTATTGTGTGTACGAGTGACTAGCTTTAAATTTTGAATTTGCCTCGAGCTACTTTTATACTTAGCATGCATGTAACTGAACAATTCTTAGTTTTACATTTAAATTTGCCTCCACTTTTACACTTGAGCTCATAAGGTTGAGACATTAATGCATCCAGATCAAATTCATGTAGACCTAGCGAACAATGCGCACCATGGAAAAATATGATCAATATAGACGGTTCTGTCCTTGTTTACTTGTCCATTTTATACTTGACACACCTATTATGAAAATGAGTTTACCATTTATTCCAATTAATTAATAGAATTTTAAAATCCAGAGGTTCTACTTTTTTCAAAAACATTAACTTTTTAAATAAATTGAGGGTATAATAGGTTTAAAAAAAAGGGAAAAAGGACAAATATACCCCGAACTATCGTTAATGGTATATAAATACCCTCCGTCATACTTTCCGTTCATTAGTGCCCCTGCCGTCCAAAAATCAATGCACATTTACCCCTCACACTAACAGAAGAATTATTTGGTACACGTGGCACAATCTCACGACTCAACCCGATTTGACCAATTATATAACCCAAAATTCGAATACCCGCCCATTACCCAAAAAAAAAACAACTCTTTCACATTCTTTTAGATTTATGTAGCATGATAAAAACACAAAAAAACTTCTTGTGGTAGAGAATGTAGCTGCATTTTGATAATTCACCTACCCAACCTAAACTTGCTACAATTGAGACTTTATAGTCGTCATTGCTTTGACTCTAACACAACAATTGTAGGAGCTCGATCACCTATGATCAAAGATTTCCTTTTAATTATTTCTCTTTTCATGTTCGGTTCCAATTAATTAAAAGATAATTTTGTTTATTTTATTTTTGGGCTCGAATTCAACTAAGACTTACCATTCCACTAGGTCAATTAACATATGATTTCAAGTATATACATATGTTCCTTTCCAATATTGTGTTTGCTAGGTGACGTTTTGGCATATTCCATGTTTTAGGTTTTGTATAGAAATAATAATTAAAAAAAATAGTTAGTACTCCATTTAAATTTAAACTCATAATATAAATGAAAAACTTCTTATTCTCGTGTGTATAATTAAATAAATATTGTATTTATATAATGAAAGAGTCAACTTGGCATAATGATTTAAAATAATATTTAGTTGAATTATATATGCAACTAAGGCAAGTGTGTGAGATGATAAGGTGATTAACCTGCAACACCTACCCTTGACAACTATATTATCCAAATACATAAGGTCCATAAAATCAGAGTTTTAAAAATAGAAAACTTATAATATAATGTTAAATGAACCATTGTTCACCTCACGCCTTAACATAAATAAATACATTGACATTAGTTGCACTTGTTGATAACCTCAGAATCCAACTATCTCAATAAACCTTTAAAAAAATTAGTTGATTATGTGTTTATATTTGATGTCACATTATTTGGATAATGGTGAATGAATGAGAGAAATAGGGAAGATAAAGATGTTTTATTATATAGTTTTCCCTATTTGTAAGATGGAAATTTTTTTAATGGCACTATTTGATAGTAACCCGCTTGATCGCCAACATGGGTTGTGGTGATAGGACTACTCCATCCTTAACTAGAGGTCTCAGGTTCGAGTCTTGGGTATGGAGAAAATCTTATGGGCCTTGTAATGCACGATCCAGATTTAGTCGGGGATTCAATGTGGGCTTTGAAAAACGGATGGAAAACCAAAGAAAAAAAAACAGCTTGGCCATGTATGTACTTTTTCTTGATTTTTTTACTTTATTTGAAAATTAATATTTAATTATAAATTGTATTTGAAATTTGGAAAATATCAAAATTCTGTTTTCCTTACCTTTTTTTCTTCAATTTTTATTCTAATTTTTTTATTATAAAAATGATTTATTTAAATTATATTTCATGTTTAAATAGTATTTTATGTTGTTGTTTTTTTTTAGAAAAGTACTTTCAAACAACAACTATTATTTGCAAAAACTACAATAAAAAACAAATCCATCTTTGACTCCAATTTTCAAAATTTTAAATAAGGGATCACTTGGTCATGTGAGATGAAATCAAATGAGATAAAGTTGAAGTTGAAGTTTTGTTTGGACATGCAATTTAAATTTTTGAGTTGCATTGTTTTGCTTATAAATATAAAACTCTGTAAATTGTGAAAACTATCAAAATTACCCCAATTTTTAATACAATCTTGCCGATAAGTAAAAGTTCATAACAAAAGTATAATACACTATCACAATGTATTCTAAAAGACTATAATATTTATCGATCAAACTTTAGTTCAATAAAAAGATAAAATTGAACAAAAGTTGTAGTGTATTATAACTCTTTAATAAAATTGAATATGGTCAATATCATTAGTAATCTATATCATTTTTTTCATATTTCATGAATATTTCATCACTCCTTTGGTTTTCTCGCAAAAAAATATGTAAATATAAAATAGTGGATTTTTTTTACAAAATATAAACTTGTGGGTAAATTTTTATAATTGAAAAATGTGAAATCATGATATGAAATTTCCAAATCAAACTTTTTAGGGAATTTGGAATTTCATCTCATGATTTGAAATTATGAGGTGAAATCGTATTTTCAAACACTAGTTCATCACATGATTTCAAATCACGAGATAAAATTGTATGTCCAAATGCCTACTAAACTAAAAATAATATTTATGTATTGTTGTTTGTAATAAATTTTAAACATATGAAAAATAAATCACCCACAAGCAAAATATGAAGAAATAATAGTATTTTATTGATAAAACAATATGGGTATAAATTTGTTTGTTCCCTTCATTCTTTTCTCATAAGACATGATTTGACGATTGTTAGTGGTGTATTTCTCGAATTAGGATGATTTGAATTTGATCTCTTTATGAATATTCTATGAATTTGCGAAATATTCGAGATGCCTCTTTAAGGAATATAATACCCTTTATATAGGCATGAACTAGGGTCACGGTTGAGTAGGCTCTAAGAATCCTAATTGAAATTGAACACACCTTGTAGAGTCTCAACTTGAATTGAACACATATTGTAGAGTTCCACAAAAATTCAATGTCTATAAATCCCCCCTGCTTCAATGCTTGTCGGAGTGTAGACTTGATGAAACTCAAAGACGAGACTTGAAGTACTCATTCTTCCACCTTTGTAGTTTTGTGACTTCAAATTTGCAGATTTGATTTGTGAGAGAAGAGATGAAGGGTAGATTTGGTCCCACTAGGCGTGCCAATTTGTTTGCAACAAATTTTAAACATATGAAAAATAAATCAACCACAAGCAAAATATGAAGAAACATGAATTTTTTGTTGATAAAACAATATGTGTACAAATCTGTTTGTTCCCTTGATTCTTCTCTCATAAGATTTATCCATGATTCGAGGGTCATTAGTGACTTATTTCTCGAACTAGGATGATTTGAATTTGATCTCTTTATGAATGTTTCAAGAATTTGCGGATTATTAGAGATACCTCTTTAAGGGAATATAGTACCATTTATATAGGCATGAACTAGAGTTTAGGTTGAGTGGCCTCCAAATATCCTAATTGAAATTGGACACATCTTATAGAGTCCCAATTCGATTTGAACACATCTTGTAGAGTCCCACAAAATTTCAATATTCTATTGCAAAAGCTTCACTAAGCCTATCTTTGCAATTTAGGCTCACATTTCTCCATTGATTTATGAAATCTATAACCGATTCATCCTTCCTTTGGCGAGTATTCATGAGTTCTACCATGCTCACTGTACACCTTGTGCTATAGAAGCGATTGAAAAACTCGTGCTCTAATTGCTCCCAAATGTCGATAGAATTGGGATCGAGATTCGTGTACCAATAAAAGACAGTTTCCTATAGAGAGCGGACAAACTTCTCGACAAGATGGTCTCCATAAGTTCCAGCATTATTACATGTCTTCAAAAAGTGTGCAACATGTTGCTTCAAATTTCCTTTACCCTAAAACTATTGAAATTTGAGAGGTTGAAAACCGGCGAGCATTTTGAAGTTATCAATTCCTATAGTATATGGTTTGACATACATATGAGAAGATTTGGTGGAGACTTCATACTTATCTTTGATGGAACCTTCGATGAACTCCTTCAAACGATCAAACGGGATCATTTCTTCAGAAGAAACTGGCATCTCCTTGACAAGCGGTACTTGCTTCGCAAGATTTTTGATCTCTTGAACTTCAACACCTTTTTCAGACACATGACTAGCTTCTCCATCAAAAAAGTCTTTCATCCTATCCATCAACTTATCAAATTCGATACTCTTAGTGGTATACATATTTTGTCAATCCTTCAATTAACTTTGTCAGATTACAAGTTGTTCCTCCATGGATGAAGCATAAGTTAAGTTATCTTGTTGATCATTGGGGATGTAATAGAGTACATAGGCTGTCGCGCAAGTTGATCTTCAACGGACTTACATTACGTGATATATTTAGAGATGATTCACTTGTTAAATCATAGTTCCCCTTTGTGGTAGAGCTCTTAGACCAGTTTGCTCAAGTAGAGATAAGGTCTTCTTGATCTTTTCAGCAACATTGCTTCCTCCTTCTAAAGTATTTGTGAAGGATCTTGATCCTTTTGGAGTCGAAGACTCAAAAACATAATTTGATGTGGACGACACTTGAAGTGTTTGTTTTCCCAGCATAGTTGCCTTGCTCCTCGTAATAGCTCCGAAATTTCCAAGGGTAACACCAACGATTCCTTCGACTTCAATAGAGAACTTAGAGTTAGTGGCCTTAGAGGCAGTTGATTGAGAGTTGATCTTCTTGAAAGTCATCTCGATATTCTTTGATACTTGAAAAGTTGAGATAAGAGGTAGAAATTGTCCCACCGGACATGCCACAATTTATAAACAATAAAATTTGAGTCGAGAAAATAATAATCAAGCCCGAAAAATGATGCAACAATAATATTTATTGATTTCAGAATATGAGTGTTACAATCTCTATGATTCCAATGATTCATTTTTTCAGATATAAATTTAAGGGTTCTTGAGTTTGATCTTGAATTTGTTCTTGAACTTGATCTTGGATTCAAGCGTTTTGGAGTTTGTTCTTGAATCTTTGATAAACTTGAACTTTATCTTTATCTTGACTTGACTTATACTTGAATTCAAGGGTTTCAAACGTGTTCTTGAATCTGGTGGTCTTGATCTTGATCGTTCTTAAACTTGAATGCTTGAAGCAGTGGCGAAATCAGGAATTTCACAAAGGGTGTCCAGAAATAGCTCTTTTCAAAAAGTAGAACTAGTGAGATTCGAACACACGAGAACTACCTCATTCCAAGGAGGTGAAACCACCGAGCTACAATAACTTGTTGTGTTAAGGGTGTCCAAAATATGTTATTTAATCATTTTGTATATCATTTTACTTGTATTTATGGTATTTTTTTTCAACAAAGGGTGTCTAATTGGACACCCTGACCATCATGTGGCAACGTCACTGGCTTGAAGTTCTTGAACTTGTAGCTTGTAGAGAAATATGCGGGTTTTGATTCACGAGCTCTCTCTGACTATTTGTTAGAATTCTAGTGTCTTTTCTGAATTATGAGGACCCCTATATGAATAGAGGTGTTATGAAGATAACATGTTTCCCTTCAACCAATCAGATCTAAGTAACATGACATATTGAACTTTACGGAGTGGGCTTGTCATTTTGACACATGGTTTAATCCTATTGGCTTCTTTGTTTGATTTGGCATGCCACACCATTTGACACGTGACACCAAACTGAGCCTCTAGGATGAGATGAAACTGGGCTCATTTATTGTAACTCAAATCAATTAATTTGGACTTTAATTAAATCCATATTTATTGGACTAAAATAATTAATCCAATTATATTAATTCATAATATTTATTTGGACTAATATATTCATGAATTCAATATAATTCGAATTATTTACTAAATTTAAATGATTACAATTTCATGTAGTAACTTAATTATTAGATCTAATTTATGACATTATGTAACTATCTATTTTGATATATTTTTCTTTTAGTGTAGATTTAATTGTATATTTCAAATAAATTAGTTAAATTTGATAATTTTGCTAGTTTAAAAATAGGGGGACAAATCATATTTAAAAATATATATTAAAATAAATATAACCCAACACAACTCCTTTAAAAGTTTAAAATAAAATAAATAATATTTAATTTTTATAATCAAATGCCTGCAAAAAAATATATCATGTGCCAATGTTCTTTTGTTTTTTGTCCACACAAGTCTCCATCACACACGTCAATGTTGTGCACGCAAACAATGTCCCCTCTTGCCATTAGCAAGGAGAGAAGAGAGAGAGAGAGAGAGAGAGAGAGAGAGAGAGAGAGTATTGAATTGACCTATTTAAGTTTTATGATGAGTGGTCTAGAAAAAATATGAACATACTCCTCTCATTGAAGTTAATTTATAAATTATTTTGTTCTTTTTTCTTTATTATAAAAAAATATAAATGGGTTAGAATTATTTTATTAAAATTATATTTAATCAAATCTATATTTATTTATATTTTATATTGATGGACCGTAATTAATTCAATTCATCCAAATCTGACCTGATCCATTCATTTGCCATCTCAATAACAATCACCTCGCTTTTCTTTGGAGTTGAGTTTTATGATGAGTGGTCTAGAAAAAATATGAACATACTCCTCTCATTGAAGTTAATTTATAAATTATATTGTTCTTTTTTCTATATTATAAAAAAATATAAATGGGTTAGAATTATTTTATTAAAATTATATTTAATCAAATCTATATTTATTTATATTTTATATGAATGAACCGTAATTAATTCAATTCATCCATATCTAACTTAATCCATTCATTTGCCATCCCTAAAAATCACTAAAATTATCAATAAGAATCACCTCTCTTTTCTTCCAAAGAAAGAAGGATAGATGAGAATAAGGAAATATTGATTCGAGTTTACCATCTAGTAATGCAATCTGTTGAACAAGATAGATCAAAAACTAGATGAAAAAACTATGCTTTATCCCTTATCTAAGAACAATAAAATATTTTTGCAACTAGACTAAACTCTGGCTTAGTCATAAAAATATTGAAAGTACTTTTTTTTCAAAAAAAGAAAGATTAAATATTAGTTTGACTATAGAATTTATGTAGTTTTAAAGATCAAATTTCAAAATTTGCTTCAACCCCCTATTTTGTCCAGAATATAATAGTTGACCTATTTTAAAATTCGTCCTTTTGTATTTTTGGAAACAGTCCCCAAATTTTTGTAGTTACTAACTTACAATAGTTTTACTTTTGGCATTGATGATCTTTGTAACTAATTGTAATTTGATGAATTGTAGTTAGTAATAGTGTTATTAGAAGTTATTAGAATATGGAAAAACTACCTAATTCGATGTACTTTCGTAACTCCTTTACCATGTATACTTTTAAACAATTATATATCTTACTATTAATTAAGACTTTTCTATCATATATTGAGTAAGATACATTTAGATAGATATATTCCTAAATAATAGCTTAAATTAGTTATCTGCACTATTAAACCATCTCAAATTAACGATTTCATGTCAATCAACTCCATCTCTCTCATCAACCTCCCACCCCACCAGGGGCGGACCCACCCTTTGGGTAAGGGGTGTCAAGCGACACTCCTTCGTCGGAAAATTACATTGTATATAAAGGTTAAATTTTGGTTTAATAAATATATATACAAGTATTTATACCTCTTGACACAAGTTAAAGATTTAGTTTAGTGGTTAAGGCGTTGTGAGAATTTCTTGAGGTCGTGTGTTCTAGTCTTATTTACTACGACCATTGATACCCCTTAATGACAATCCTGGGTTCGCTAGTGTACGTGACATATTTCAATTTGTTTTGTCTTCTAATTTTCAAAATTTAAGGTAAAACTTCATTGAGTTAATTAGAAATTTCATAATTTACTTTCATGGCTAGTGATTCTCCAAATAAGGTGAAGCAAACACCGTTGTGGTTAGATGTCGGACCAACCAGGAATGTATTCAAAATGTTTCAATATTAGGTTGTTTACCATTTTCCTACTTCGAGGTTTATTGTTGCTCGAAAAAAAATAATTGTTCATGAAAATAATAAGCGGAGATTTATGCATGTATCTGACACATTATTGAGTTAAGATTATATGTATCTAGTTTTTATCAGTGTCCACATGTATTGTAGATTTATGCATGTATCTGACACATTATTGAGTTAAGATTATATGCATTTAATTTTTATCAGTATATATGATTAAGTGTATATGTATCTGCTAAAATATACGCATGTATCTGATTAAGTGTATATGTATCTGATAAAGTATACACATGTATCTGAATTAAGAAGTCTAAATTTTGTTGAATTGCCCCCCAAAAAGAAGGATTTTGATTGTTTTTACTATTTTAGGAGTTTTGATGTCATATCCTCTAAGATTGTTGCAAGCATGATTTTCTCCTTAATTAGTGACCTTTAGTTATATCCCTTAATTAGACACTCTTCTTAATTAATAACTTTCAGTTATATCCCTTAATTAGTCACGCTAGTTGATATGTATTTGTCTTACATGTATCTGGAAGAGACAAACACACATAACTGAGATCCAAAGTATGGTAAGAAGCGAAATATTGCAAATCAACATGAATCTAATTAGTAATTAGCTCCTAAAATAGTGAGATTTGTGTAAGTTACCCTTAAAATATTTGTGTTATGATTTTATGATAATGTATTATCTAGTTCATTATAAAAATAATAATAATAATGTATCAAACTTATTTGTACATAAGTAAGCCCCTGCAGAGAATTATCCCGACGAATAAAAAGTTTCACACAACATATAGGAGTTAACACTTTCGAGAAGTACATATAATATTAGAGGATCCAATACAACACGCAGAACACGATGATCATAATAAACTTAGCAAACACAGACGAGAAAGGGTGTAGAAACGATGAAATGCTTGGACTATGATTTGTAATAATGATAATAAACATTATCAATAAAAGTTTGACATAATTTGAAAATAGCAAATACTCCATATTTGTTTGGTATGATTGAATATTCTTAAAATAGTCATATTTCATGTTTGTTTTTTATATAAAAAAAAGCAAAACATGTTTTAGAAAACTTTTAGTCAAACACAATTTTATTCAAATCGAAACTTCATCCAAATCACACAAATAAATAAATATTGAAAATGTATAGGATATGGTAGTTAAGAATGAACCAAAATGCCTCCCCATTAATGGAAATGTAAGACAAACACGAGTTTAGCAAATGACAGACTTTTCCCTCCTTTATTGATTAGATAGATAGACACACACCTCCTTTAACTTCACCTCCAATTGCTTCTAGGATATCTCTTTGACACTACTTTTTGTCAACCTTATCGTCCTACCAATAAATCCTTTCCTTTTTATACACACAGATTTCCCCTATTAGGTAGGTATGGTCTATCTCAAATTTGATGGGGGTATATCAATATGATGAATTTAACTCCACACTTATCCTGTACTTGTTAAACTAATTTCTTATATACATTAGAAATATACAATCAAATGTCTACGTAACATCCAATATAATACTAGTGTAATCACTCTTTTTTTTGACATAATACATAAATGTACCTTATAACTTGACTTCATTTTAGATTTATGCCTTTTAACTTTGGGTGTACACAAGTAGACACTTAAACTTGTATATGGTTGAATAAGTAGACACATGAGTCCTATGTGACATAATACACGTAGGACACCACGGTCCTACGTGGACACAAATTGCCACATAGAATGCCACGTAAGACATGAGTTTCATTGTTCAATTTTATAGAAGTTTAAGTGTCTACTTATACAGGCTCGTGGAAGACATGAATATAAAATGAGTAAAAGTTAAAATACACATTCATGTATTCTGCCTCTTTTTTTATTTTTTATAAAACAATATATTGCAATTGTTCCCTACAAATAATATCATATTAAGATTAAATGAATAGAGTTGGAGAATAAGTTACTCATGGAAACGACAAACATTAGTAAGAAAGTAAACAAAAAAAGGACAAGATGAAAAGATTGTGGAGTGAATATCTTCGACTAGAATATATACACTCCCATATTTATTTTTATTTATTTACTATTATTTTTATTTTTACTTGTCACTATTAATATGTAAGATATTTTTTTTTGATATTTTTTTTTAACATTAATTACTTATTGTTTAAATCATTTTCTAAGACCTTATACAATAACAACATATCCAGTGAAATCTACAAGTGAGATTTGAAGAGTGTAGAATATACACAAACGTTATAAATTATAACCACTTTCTTATGGAGGTAGATATATTGTTTTCGTAGGACCCTAGGCTCAAATACAATAATTTCAGATACAAAGAAGAAATATAGCCAATCTCAAGCAACAACAACACCGTACTAGGATAGATTTTTGAAAACAACACTCCATCTGTCCCTATTTACTTATTCATTTTTGACTTGATACACCTATTAAAAAAAGACATAGTGAGTTTACTATTTTACTCATATTAATTGATAGAATTCCAAAATCAATTTATTTATTAAAGAGGTTCTATCTTTTTCAAAAACATTAACTCTTTTAATAAATTGAAGGTATTGTAGGTAAAAGATACTCCCTCCGTCCCATTTTATATGAGGTAGTTTTATTCGGCACAGAGTTTAAGAAAGAAAGGAAGACTTTTAAAACTTGTGGTCCAAAATGAATGATATAAATTTGTGTGGCTGTAAATCATTTCATTAAGGGTAAAATAGACATTTTATAGTTAAATTGTTACTTAATATAGAAATGTGTCATTTTTTTTGGGATTGACTAAAAAGAAAAGTAAGTCACATATATTGGAACAGAAAGAGTATTATCTTTTCTTGATTTGTCAAAAATGACAAGTAAACAGGGATCGAGAGAGTAATGAATAATGATGAATATCAAAAACAAAAACTACACTACCAATCACTCTAAGATAACCATACACTACCCACTAACCTTCTACCCTAATACCTATCATGCATATCTAAGGTCATATCCCCGATAATCTAAAATTGCCTCATATCTTATTTTATTATCTCTCTAATACTTTTTGATTTACCTTTGTCTCTCCTGTTACCCTCCGTAACCAACCTCTCACACTTCACATCTCCTCTTTATATGTCCAAAGCATTCTCACTTCTCCATCTTGTCCACTATGAAGACTACTCCTACCTTATTTTCGAATTTTATCATTCCTAATATGTCCACACATCTACTTCAACATTCTATCTTTACAAATATACATGCATCTGCTCAACAAATAAAAATGAACGGAATGAGTCACTGTTACCGAGACGCGTTATTACCACGATGTTTCTCCTGAGAATAGAAGATGATTTTGGCGGTCATATCGAAGAATAAAGAATTGGTCAGAATCAATTTACAGAGACAAACAAAGCACACTATAATCTTCACAAAATACTCGTAGTAACCATTTTTCTAAAAAAAGGTTTCCTTACCCAAAGGGTATCTCCAGTTGCCATTTTCTTACACTTCTCAGCTAGAAATCAGCTGCAAAAATAGTCTTTGTCTATACCACTTTTTCTTTTGTTCTTGTCAAATTTGGCATTAGATCGGTGTTATCTTGAGGGTTTGACCAAAATTCATTGCTGAATCTGAAGCTGGGTATCGTATTTTCAGTGGGTTTGTTCAAAATTGAATCTTGGAATGGAAGACCCAACTGTTTTAGCTAAAGTTGCAACACCCCCAACTGAGGAATTGCTGAAGAAGATCCAAGAATTGGAGGCAGGTCATGCTCAGTTGAAGCAGGAGATGTCTAAGCTTATGGTTTCAAATGATAGTACATCACAAAGGCAAAGGTCTCATTCTATATCCCCACAACGCCCACCTCGGCTTAGGGGTTCTAATGACCCATTAGGGAAAAAGGGCTCTACTTCCTTCCGACATTCATCACCCTTGCAAAGAGAGAGCAGTAGTAAAACTGAGCGTTGTAGCAGCAGCAGCAGCGGGGGCGTCAAGTTTACTGATAAACAGTATTTGAGCATATTGCAATCAATGGGCCAAGCTGTGCATATATTTGATCTCAATTATCGATTAATTTACTGGTAAGTAGTTATAATGGACTTGCTATTTCTGAAAAAATGTCTCCTCAGTTCGGTTTTTCTTAGTTTTACTCTGTATTTAAGTTAATAGTGTTATATTACCAGTATAGTTTAATGTTATATCAGATACTTTTTACCATCTATGAGCAGTATTTTTGTTGCTTGCCCTTCCTTTTTTTTGGTAGGACTTGGGAGAGAAAAGAAGGAAACACCCTTAATAGGCATTAGTTTTGTCTTGGATAGGGTTCACAACCATGAGCTCTCTAATTCCAATTTTGACGTTTTTTCCAATCTGTCCAAGTTTGGTGGACAGAGTTTCCTGGTATCGGTGATGGTGGGAGGTAGTAGGTACCCAAGGAGCATGCAATCTGGCCTGGACACCTCTGTTAGCAATTTTTTTTTTTTTTGTCTTGGATAGGTTTTAAGCATGTATATTGTTTACTTTATTTTTTCCAAACTGAATGTTTATATTGTAGCTGCTAACTATTTGGGGATTGACGCTCAGTTGTATTTACATGTTTACAGTAAGTCCGTGTTTGCTAATGATCTTTTTAGTTTCTTTAAGGATTCGTATGTTAATAGAAAATGTAGTGTAACCTCTAGATTAAAGAACCTAGAATAATCTTTAACAACAACACATAATATCTCGGCACTCCCCTGAACATGACACATTTTATCCGTGTACACCTAAACTATTGTTAGTCCCACACACACACACACTCACATACACGGCTATATGGTAGCTTTCATCGCCTTGATGTTGACATGACCAAGAGAGTGGATACATTTTCTCTTGGGCTCATGAGGTTGATGAAAAATCGGCAAATCAATTTTCAAGTGGAGTTTTTTTCAACCATTAATTTCCACCTAGTTATATAAAATGGTTTATTTGTTTCACATGTGGATTTCTTCTTAATGTACTACATATATTTTACCTCAACTTTGTATTTTTCTGATTTATCATTAGATGCTATGACTATTTATTCCAATTTTTTTTTTTCTGGCGAATTCTCTGTATTTTTTACTGTGTATTTCTTTTTATTTCATCGTTATATGCAATGATGATCATGTTGCGACTCTGTAGTCTTCATTTTCAGGCTATATATTTAGAAAAAAGATCTTCAAAAAATGTCCACGTGGCAGCAAATATATTACAACTCCTTGGACTGAGGTCGTCCAATGGGTGAAAGCTACCAAATAGCCCCAAGTATAGGTGGTAATTAGGATCAAAGATAGTTTAGGTGTACACCGAATAAAAGGTGTTGGTTATGGGGGGTCCCAAAAGTATTTTGCCTAAAAACAAACTGTTGAGTATAGGAATGAGACCAGTCCTAATGGATCATAATAGAAATTGAGGATTCATATAGATGATCTTAACTAGTAGATGCCTGGTTGTTATTATTGTTGAATCTTAATAATGTAGGACTAAACCATAAATTATTGGCTTGCAACTGTTGTGCAGGAATCGAAGTGCTGAGCAATTATATGGTTATTCAGCTGCCGAAGCTATTGGGCAGGATCTTCTTGAGCTGATAACAGATCCTAAGGATCATGCTGTGGCTAAAATCATTATACACAGAGTGAAAATGGGTGAGAATTGGACTGGACAATTTCCTGTAAAGAATAAGCAGGGGGACAGGTTTTTAGTGGTAGCAACAGATACCCCACTTTATGATGATGATGGTACATTTGTTGGTATTATTTGCGTGTCAACTGATGCGAGGCCTTTTCATGAATCATCTGCTGATGTGAAGCATACAGAAGCTGATAAAAGTTCTGGTAGGCCTAGAAGCATTGCTAATGCAACCCTTGGACTTGATCCACAGCAACCTCTGCAAGCTGCCATTGCCTCCAAAATTTCGAATTTGGTTAGTATAAAGTTGTTTGACATGCTTTCTTTATCTTTCTTTTCACTTTATTTTTGCTTATTTGTATGAGGTGTCTATGTGCTGATGTGATGAAAACCTCAAATAGGCTACAAAGATGAGCAACAAGGTTAAGTCAAAAATGAAAACTGGAGAGGGAAGCATCCTTCGGGAAGGTGGAAGTGGAGATAGTCACCATTCTGATCATGCCTTTTCTGACGCTGCTCTATTGGATCAAAGGGAAGATGCAAATTCAAGTGGAGCAAGTACACCCAGGGGAGATGTTCACTTTTCTCCATTTGGGGTATTTACTAATGTTGCAAAAGGGGAGCACACTCCAGAAAAATCCTCAAGAGATTCTGGAGATGAGAGTGAGGGAAAACCTGGGATTTCTAAGATTATAACCTCAAAGGCAGAGGCGTGGATGGTTAAGAAGAATTTATCATGGCCATGGAAAGGCAATGAGCGAGAAGTATCAGAGGCAAAGGCTACACGATTTGTTTGGCCCTGGCTAAACAATGACCAAGATAATGAGTGGAATCATTTCAAGTGTTCTAATGCAGTATCAACACCAGATGATCAGATTATGGAAAGTAACCGTACAGCTACCAATGAGGCTTGGGGATCCTGGTCATCATCATTTAATGTTAATAGCACAAGCAGTGCTAGTAGTACCGATAGCACTACTAGTACTGCTGTTAATAAAGTGGATGCTGATACTGACTGCTTGGATTATGAAATTTTGTGGGAGGATATGACAATCGGAGAACAAATTGGGCAAGGTACGTCAATTCTTGTTTACCGGTAAAATTCTCAAAGATAAATCATATCAGGTTAGTGGACCCTTTTCTTTTTCTAAGGAATTATCAAGCATGCATGATGCTATCACTTACTGTTTTACCGCAGTTATAGATGTTCAGTGAAACAATAAGAAGTTCGGACAAAACTTAGCAACACTTCTATGCACATTTTCATATTTTCGAAGCTTATAAACCATTCCCCTATGAGGATCACATTTTTGCGTTACAGCTATCAGATTTATGTCTTTTATGGTTTAACTAGAGTTTCTCATGTTTTCTGTTCCATCGTTCTCACTTTTCCTTCGTTTATGTTTCAATAGGTTCTTGTGGAACTGTTTATCATGGGCTGTGGTTTGGATCAGTATGTTCTCCGACTCTTTTATGACTTTTCTTTCTAGAGAATGTCCTAAGAATTTCTGTTTAAGTGTTTCCAAACATATACTATGGCATGATGAAATATCTTGTTCTCAGATATCACTTGTATAAGTTATCAAGTTGATGGGAGTTTACACTTATTTGAAAGAAGGGCTAAATTCTTTCTGCCTTTGCTCATTATATGCTCCATTCAATTAATGTTTAAAACTTTGAAGTGCTTTAAGCCAGTATTTGAATAGTGTTTGACATGCCATTTGTCACGTTCTATGAATGTCATTTGAATTCTTGATTATTGGTTACTTTTAAGAAGTGGAACGACTGCTGGTTTACTTTTGTAAAGTGATGTCTTTTGCAGGATGTTGCGGTTAAAGTATTTTCCAAGCAAGAATATTCGGATGATGTCATATATTCCTTCAGACAGGAGGTCAGTATGTTTTTCATGAATAAATTGTGAAAAGCTTTTACATGTTCCTATATGGGAAATTGTTTTTCCAAAGCAGTTAAGCTATATCAGAGTTACTATTGAGTTCTTCCCTAGTTTTAGTTCATGATCGACTGGAAGTCAGTAGCTTTAATGAGGTCTAAGATGCAGGCATGGGGCAAATTATGATTTTTTTGGGTGATAAATGTCAATGAAAAGAAGAAACCAATAAAATATTATTTACAGAACTGTAGGCTTTCAATTGGTAAGAGAATAAAGAATAGAAGATTTTTCATCACCCTGACAGAGTTGTTCTCTGTCCTCTCCAATGATGTGTTCGAATTTCGCATTTTGCCGTATGCTTGACCTACATTTAGGACTCTTGATAATCATCGATAAATGTAGTAAGGTACTTGTTGAATTTTAGTTACTCTCTCTGTTTCGATTTATTTGTTTTACTTCCCTTTTACTCTCTTTCAAAAAGAATGCCACTTTCTATATTTAGCAACTCTTTACACCCAATATTCTACCTGACATATTTAAGACCACAAGATTTTAAGGGCATTTGGTATATTATACACATATTTAGTTTAAGGCAACAAGAACCAGAAGTCTTCTTTATTCATGGTTCTATAGTTCTCATTTTTGTTTTGATTAATTTTCTCCTGGGTTCTTGCTTTCACTTTCTACTTAGGTGCTGACTATTATTGTACTAGAGGATTCCTGTTAATAAAATGTTGTTATAATAAAGCACTCTATTAAGCAACATTTCATGTAATATATTTGCATAAATCATAATCATCTAAAGGGACTAACATGTCTTTCTAGAAGAGTTTCCTGACAGATATAATATATCCTTTTTAGTTTATAACTCAAGTAGGACCATTGGGTTTCTATGATTATGCTTGGTCGACAAGCATTTCTAAGAGATTTTGCACTTGCTTTTCTGCAGGTGTCACTGATGAAACGCCTCCGACATCCAAATATTCTTCTTTTCATGGGTGCGGTAACTTCACCTCAACGCCTCTGTATTGTGACAGAGTTCTTGCCACGGTCAATTCTCAATTCTTAAAACAAATTGTTTATGCTCAGTTTTTATGGGATAATGTTTCTATATTACAATGAGTTACAAACCATTTCGTTTTCTATTAATGCAGAGGAAGTTTGTTTAGGTTACTACAAAGAAATGCATCCAAACTAGAATGGAGACGACGTATTCACATGGCTTTAGATATTGTGAGTTCCTATGAAATCTGTAATACCTAAAACATCTCATATATATTATGTATGCATAATATCTTGGGATCCCATAGAATATGGCACTGTTTATTTGGTGCACGCCTGAATTATTTTTTTCCTAATTACCCACCTATACTTGACTATTTGATAGCCTTGACCCCCTGATTAATCTCACCTTATGCATAATATCTTGGGACCACATAGAATATGGTACTGTTTATTTGGTGCACACCTGAATTATTTTTTTCCTAATTACCCACCTATACTTGACTATTTGATAGCCTCGACTCCCTGACTAATCTCACCTTATGGAGGTGAGAGTCCACACGACATTTTTGTAAAATAGAATAGATCTTGTTACCTTTTTTAATTCATTAATTTTTGAAACATCTTTTTATAGTCAAGTTTGTAAAAAGCATGGGTGCAACTCCATTATTGAGAAATAAATACAACAACATACCCAGTAAAATTCCACAAAGTGGGCTCTGGGAGGGTAGAGTGTACGTAGTCTGTACTACTACCTCTCCGAGGTAGAGATGTTCTTGAAAGATCCTCAGTTCAAGAAAATCAAAGCAGTTATAAAATGAAAAAAAAAAACAGGTGGTTGGGAGAAACATGACAACGAATAGCAAAGCCATAGCAACTATATGCAAGGAATTGTAGCTACAACACAAGCAGGTGCGATCACCTAAACACAGTAGACCAGAGATGATAACAAATACCAAAAGTAAATGCATGCACAAGCTAGTAATAGAACCACTCTTAACTACCTACTAACCTTCTACCATTATCGTGATCTCCATACTCTCCTATCTAAGGTCATTTCCTCGGTAAGCTGAAGATGGACCATATCGTGTCTAACCACCTCCCCCAATACTTCTTCGGCCTATCTCTGGCTCTCCTCGTCCCCACTATATCAAACCTCTCCCACCTCCTCATTGGGGCACCCACACCTCTCCTCTTCACATGCCGAAACTATCTCAGTCTCCCTTCCCTCAACTTGTCCACCATGGAGGCCACTCCCATTTTGTCTCGGATATCCTCATTTCTAATTCTATCGTTCCCAGTATGCATGCACATATCCATCTCAACATTCTCATTTCCGCCACTTGCATCTTTTGAACATGAGAGTTTTTGACTGGCCAACACTCCGCTCCATACAACAAAGCTGGTCTAAGCACCACTCTATAAAATTTACCTTTTTAAGTTTTGGTGGTACTTTCTTGTCACACAAGGCACCGGATGCAAGCCTCCACTTCATCCATGCCTCACCAATACAATGTGTGACATCATCATCGATCTCCCTATTTCCCTAAAACAGGGATCCAAATAAAATCTTTCTTTGAGATATAAATACAAATTTTGGTAGAAATATGCATTGTACAAGAAGCAAAAAGAAAGTCACAATTGGAACAAATAAAATGTAGTATATGACTCTGGCAATTGACTGTTGGAAAATAACCCTCTTGGAGCTGATTTTCTTATTTTCTTCATCCACTGGCCTAAAAGAGTGTATCCACATCCTTCGCCATGTTAGCTTCCAGGGGTGATAGTTGTCAAGTTCAGGGTGTTCATAAGGACAAAGTAGTTCAGGTGTGCACCGAATAAAGGGTGCCAAGTTCAGGGGGGTCCCGAAGAATTATGTCTCTCATATCATCATGAGCAGCATCCATATTTCCTACTGGAAAAGCATTATTTCTACTTTTTCTTTTCATGATCTTCAGACATGTTTTCTGATTATGCTTTCTTTTCAATAATGTCGTATTTGTCTGGGATTTTGGCATTACCAAGGTAAATTATGTTATATAATTGTAATGTGTTTCTATTTCTTCAGGCTCGTGGCATGAACTATCTTCATCATTTCAACCCACCTATAGTTCATCGGGATCTGAAGTCTTCAAATCTTCTCGTGGACAAGAACTGGACCGTTAAGGTTAGACTATCATTTTTCCGCTGAATATCCTTGACAACCCCTAAACCTTTGTCTCTTGGAGGTTCTAGATGTATTGAGATTCTCACTATGCATTTACATATCTATAGGTTGGGGACTTTGGTCTGTCACGTCTTAAGCACGAGACATATCTAACAACAAAGAATGGGAAAGGAACGGTATTCAACTTGAACTGAGGACCTCTTTTTCTTAGCATATCAATATGAGTTACTTTAGTTGACCTGTATATTCAAACTTCAAGTGCCTGGCTGACTTTATGTCAAACTTCATTACTGTTGCAGCCACAATGGATGGCTCCAGAAGTTCTTCGCAATGAACCTTCAGATGAGAAGTACGCCCACAATAAGAGTTTAAATCTTTTTAATGATATTGATGAATTTCATGCAGATTTCCTGAATAATTAATGATATTGCTTCTTAAATACATGTTATATTCAGGGCTGATATATACAGTTTTGGTGTTATACTATGGGAACTTGCCACGGAAAAGATCCCTTGGGATAACCTCAACTCAATGCAGGTATTTTCATCTTCCTAAAATTCACTTGGATTACATACCAAAAGATAAAAAATCGAAAGGAAATGTATTTTATATAGTTGAGCATCTGAAAACAGTTATTGGATTCACACTTCAGGTGATTGGAGCTGTAGGATTCATGAATCAGCGGCTAGATATCCCCAAGAATGTTGATCCACAGTGGGTTTCTATTATTGAGAGCTGTTGGCATAGGTTTGTATCTTATTCTTTTTGCCATCATGATTTGTTTAATTAAAGCAAATAGTCTTTATTAAGAATATTGCCCTGTTTGTACTGGAGTTTGTGTCCTTGACAAGTTGTGTTGCCACGACATGTAAACCTATGGTATGTTTCATGATGGTTAGGGAAAATAAATTGGCCTCCAAATTTTTCCTCACTGACTAAATTTTTAAGCACTTTGATTGCAAGATCAATTTATCTTTCTTCTCAATCTCTTTTGTTTGAACACAACTATGCACATATTTAACTAATATGTGATTTGTCCACCTCAGCGAGCCACAGCTACGCCCAACGTTCCTAGAGTTGGTAGATAAACTCAAGGATATGCTGAGGCAGTATGCTATTCAGGCTCAGGCAGCACGTAATGTTGCAGGAGATAGCAGCCAGAAGGAACTATAGATAAAGATGGTGTTTTGTGCTTGAAGCTTTTGTGGAATAGCCAGAAGATACACTGATAACACAGAGCCTTCAGTGACTGTTTGATTGGAAGTGTCACTCAGAGGTCACAAATTGCTTGTGTTGTCGGACCCAAAATTCAGTTAAAGTCGCCAAGCAGGCTGTTCACCGAGAGGAAACTTGATAGAGAAGATAACAGCTGTCATTTATCGGTGTCAAGGAAGAACATAAATCCAATAGGACATAGCGTATGTGAAATCATGACTTTCATGAATAGTTCATCCACTGTGTGAAACTGAACTCATCACAATGACTCTTAGTGTTAAATCGTCACCTCAAGTTTGGGCTGTGCCTTGCAACTTTTAGTTTGTTTGTCAAGGATTCCATAGAGTTTGTGGTCTATCAACTGAGGTTGTATTTTATTGAGGCTTAGAAAGGGTCTGTAACACGTCATTTCTACTAATTTCCCAGACTTGTTTGTGCGCCTGTGTTCAACTTTTGCGTGCTTCCTAAACTCAGCTGGCTTAACTGTTCTTTTTTCATGTCTAGTTCACCCATTCTGTACTGTAATCCATTGGGACAAGTTATCTTCTTATTCATGAATATTTAAGGTATTTTTACCAATTACAATGAATAAATCAAACTAAATGAAAGGAAACATTCCACAAATTACAGTCACTCCTGTGATTTGGTTACAATATTCTGTAACACTCTGAGTTGGAGCATACATACTGATTATGCTTAAATTGTCACAAAGATAATTATTTCAAGTTTCATTCACAAAGGCGGAGTGCTGACAATATTCTAATTGGCTACCTGGACTTTGGCACCATAAAATGGTCGATGGAATTTTAAAAATACCTTCTTACATTTTTCATTCCATCAATCCTAGGACAATTTTCTCTCCTCTCCAACACTAAGGTATGTTCCTTCCATGTATTTCAAAGTATTCGTAATCACTAATTATGAATTCCTGATAAGATTCTACACCACAATCCCAGAGTTTTCAAGAAAATTCATCTCCAAGGTTCAAGAAAGATTTTTATGGTTCTTCTTCTCTCAAGATCCAATTTTTCTTGGGTATGTGGTGATTAAGGTAGGTAAAGCTAAATCTAAGTGTGGAAGAATCATTGTTCCTCCCCACAATCACGTTTCCATGACTTCAAATGGCTTCCATGAATGAATTTGGACTAGGATGAAACCCTCATGTCTTGATTTTTTTTTATTTTTTATTTTTATGAAACTCAGTATTCAATTTTTATGATATTTCCTATTCCATGAGTTCTGACAAAACTTTTAAACTATGTTTCTGCTCATGTCTACATATATGCTCATATTCATGACATGATAATGAGTACGCTCGGATCAACAATAACATTGAGTGACGCCCATGCTCAGGGTCTAGGCACAGGGCGTGCAAATTTTGCTCTAATAAAAATTAATTTTGGATCCTGCCTAGTTAACATCAACAAAACACACACTCAAAATGAATATCACCGTGATTACTATACAATATGCCAAGTCCAAGAACACCTTTAAAGTAACAGAAAAATATTTCATGTTTTAAGATTTTTGCCTTATTTTTGTGGTATTGTAGCATTCCCATTCTTATTATCACATACATATCAAGTAGTTATTGTCCAATAAAAGTAGCTAATGTCTTATAGATGTTATATCGTGACATAATACATTAAACTTTTTCGATATGAACTTATTCACTTATTAGTTAATAAAACGAAATTTATAGATGAATAAAATTGAATATAATCCTCATTTGTTTGCACTTAATGAAGTCTAAATCTTATCATTCAGATTTATAGTCATTAAGTTAGTTCGTTTTCAAGGTCTAATCTTAATCATGAAGTGCATTTGTTTTTCTTATTTTATAACCACTTAATGAGTCTGATTAGATTTGAATGATTAAGATCTATTACAAAATCTTAATATTAAGATGTCTATTTAAGAATTTCAACAAATATAATAGTTCACCGCCACTTCATTTACTTTCACACACCACCCACCACACACAACCACCATTTGAGCCACAACTATCACCACCTACCATCTACAACCACCATTCTCAGCCCAACCACAACTATCACTACTGCCAATCACCAAAATCAATCATCATCACCATTAGCCATCATTTGCAATCATCACCATCAAACACTATTACATCCACTAATCACTATCAATAATTACCATGATTAATAGTCAACATTATATATCGCTAACCACTATTATCACTCACCATTTCCACTATCTACCAATATGTAGTGACACGCTGGGTTATTTTCTCTATTTTCTTGTATTTTCAACAATTGGAGCTTTTCTATAATTGCTCTAAGTCATCTATAATTTGCTGGGATTGATAGGATGGTCACCGGGTAGTTCATTTGGTCTTGACACATGCATTTTGTTTTTTTGGAGTTTTTGAAGTTTAGACGTTTGACTTGGGTCAAAACTTCAGTTAATCGACCTTAGAATTCAATTCTGATGGCTCATTACCTTCGAAACAACAAATTTTATCTAGTTGGACCTTTGATTTGGATCCTGAGGCTTTCAAACTCATTTCGAGCTATCGTGGGAATTTGAGCTAAATTGGAGCTCAGATTGTGGGACCCAGTTTCCATCGAGAGGACCTCTGTTGGAAGTTTTGACAGTTCCATTGTGTCCAAAATATCATTTCTGGTGGGGGTGGTGTCATGACCTTGACCCGTCGTGAGAGGCAGCTACACTAACCCTTCGGTGGGAGAACCAACTACCAACCCAAACCTAACCCATCAAACCATTTAAAACCAAGTCATGATTATTAAACGCTAGGAAAAATAGTTTCAAAACAGCAAAAAGGTTGAGTTCCCATAAAATCAAAATTCAACAAAATAAATGCGGAATAAACTCCCTAAAACCTGAAGTCATAGTACCAAAACATCTAACGGTCTAGGATAGAGGATGCAACCCCAAAATAAAGAAAGAAACACGAGTCTAGAATGTTTGGGTCTGAATAATGGATCAAGAAGGAAAAGAGGAATCCGTAGCATTCCCGAGGAAGAGGCTCACCCTTGAACTTAGATAGCAGAGGTCTCACAATTGAGGCCACGAAGCATCCGCCTAAAGATGCTCTATTCTCAACAAAGAAATAACAAATGCAATATTAGTACACAACTACAATGTAATGGTAGAATCATCGACTAGTTCTAGTATACGAAATATGAACAAGAAATCAAAACTCAGTAAACATATAATACACAATTATAACACAAGTATAATGATAAACTCTCAACTATGTTCCATATTTCAGGGCGTAGGCGGTCGTATGCAAAATAATTACGCAACATATGAGGTCGAGGTCGAACCACAATGATTGGTAAATGAGACTCTTCTTCTATTGAGTTCACCACTCAAACATGATAGCGAATTTAGTTCTTAACAAACATATACATAAAATGGGGTTTTTTTTTTTTTATCTAACAACTAAAATTTATTTAGGATTAAGCAACAAAACAGGGAATCTACACAAATAAGATCTAAACAAGTTGGAAAAGCCTAGGGGTGTGCACACATCAATAGGGGTTTGAACTTGAATAGGCGAAGATTAACCGAACAACATTAATTGATACATGGATAAAGTTTGTTCTAGGCTACAATCGATATTCTCCTCAACTATCAAGCATATGTCCCTTGGAATCTTTCGAACTCCAAAACCCTTTCAAATAAGAAACCAAACATTGATTGGGTAGATAGACTATTCCAAGCTAATATCATGAAATGTGAATCCACTCGGATTATCCCATCCTTATCTCAAATCCATAGAGTAATTTCATCAAGTCCTTACTATTGAGTCTTACCCAACTCCATTAAGCTTTCTCAAGTTAAAATGGTGCTAGAGAGCTCAACCATTGTTGACATCCATTGAATTTAGATTTAAACTTTAAGACAACAATAGATCCATGCAATCCAATCAATATTAGAGCCGATTAATCAATAATCATTCGGGGTTTTACACCCCATATAGTACACACACCCCTAGATAAGGGTCTAGCTACTCATAAATATTAAATAAAGACAATATTCACAAAGGAAATTTCCATTACAAGCTAGTTTGATAAGTAAAAAACTTGAATTTCAAGCTTGGATTGACACAAATATGAGGTTTCTTCCTTTACAAGCTAGAAAGTTCTTTGCTAATTTTCTCTCTAAAAATTCTATATCATAACCCAACACAACGTATGTCTATTACCCTAATTGGGAAGAAGATAATGGTACATAATTGCCCAAGTTCCTATTTTATCCTGTGAAACTTCCAAAAGAAGCACTATTTTTCAAAATTGTGTTTTGGCCTTCAGCTCCCGTCCTTCAGACTTGTGCTGTACCAGCGAGACACCGATCAGAGAAAGTGGAGCCCCAATTACCTCCTCACTTCAACCTTTTGTTCTAATAGGAGTATCTATACTGGGATCGACAAATGCTGATTAGTTATTGTACCACACCAATTGTGCGCTGGTACTGAGGCAACATTGCTCCGTCCAATCCATCATTTAGCCAGCGAGACGCTTGTTGGCTTATGCGAGATGTTGGTTCCATCGCTGGTGCGTTTTAGTTCTTTTTGGATTTAAATCCATCAACCTTATTTTTTCCAAGGAATGGATGCATTCAACAAAACTAGGGCAAACCCTTTCAATTAGCATTAAAACATGACAATAATTCATGAATTTGAATTAGTAAAATACCAACTCATCAAATCCCTAAACTTGAACTATTGCTTGTTCTCGAGCAAAACACTCACTAAGAATACGACCAAAGCTTAGCCACACCTAAGATGGGATTTTCATATTTACATACTTAACTTCTAACAATTGGTAAAATAAAACCAAAATCAAATAAATAAAACACTCAAAACAAGCATCACTCTCTATTGGTTCCAACATCATTCGCTAGGCAAATATTTTAGCAAAACATTTTTAGCACAATTTTTGGACAATCATTCTTTTAAGCACAATCTTAAAGCATCTCAAATCAATGGGATCAACCTTCTTTCTTTGCCTAAAGATTCACATGGATATGTCATATTCATGCAATACAGTTGAAATCAAGACATCAAAATTCATATGAAGGATGGAATGCCACTCACATAAAAGAGAATCCCACACACATTTAAGAATAACAATTTAAGGGATTATAGATCATACTAGAACACTCGCTCTCACAAATTAATTCAAGTATATACACATTGAACCATAGACTTGTCATGTATGTAGATTGCCACTAATATAGATCGACAAGTTTCAAAATCCCCAAGAACTTTTGGGTTTGACTTAGGCTTGGGCAAAAGGTAGGATATCATTTGATCAAGTGAATGATTCGTTACTGCTTTAATTTCATTAGAACTTTCTGCTCTCATTTTTGACTTTTGTTTTCTACCTTATTTCTCCCTTATTTCAACATTCACTTGTTTGATCTTCCATTTTTTTCCACCTTGAGGTATGTGCATTTGTCACCACCCAAGGGTACCCCCAAGACGTAAAAAGGCACATACAATCCCGAAAAGCACCATGTAAGCCACTTAGCATATCATAACATAAAACATTAGAACAATAAGAGTAAAAATGCATTTCAAGTCCAAAATTTTTTTATAAAGGAAAGTGGAAGTCTAGATTTGTCTCAATATAGCCATCTATTACAATAGTTCAAATGAAAAGGGACACAACCCATACAACATAGTCCAAAAATGAAATACTAGAAATGAAACTACAAGTGACACATCCGTCCTCAAATCATGAGGACTCACCACAAACTAGGAGAATAGTCGAATTCAAGCTTGAACCAAATGATGACCGCCTTAAGAACCGGACCCTACACTTGAGAAAAATATAGGAAAATATGGGTTAGTACAAAAATGCACTAAGTATGATAGCCATGCATAAAAACCTTGAAAATATGCTAAAAAGGACATTTTAGTTGAATGCATGCAATTTACTAAGTTAAAGCATCATTTTGAAGATAATGGAAAAGCATAAGTCATAAGCATAATCAACTCATAGATCATCATATCATAAGAGGAACATACTTTGGGAACCCGGACTTAACTAAGGTAGAAGGAACCCATTTAGAAAGCCGGACTCAACTAGTGTAAAAGTTTCCATCTTATATTCAATATCCACTCGGTGCTAAGCATTAATTCCCACAAATTTCATATTAAGTCTTTACTTAAGTTCATAATCATGGAAGAATGTCTTGACACTCAATCCAAGATAATTCATTCTATAGCTCTTAGATTCAATATGTGAAAATAACCTTTCAACCTTAGAATCATCATATAATGGAAGAACCTTTCACATCATAGCATAATAATACATAGGTGTTTATGAGGATAATCTTTCAACAACACAACAACTAGATCACAATCATAATCACTTTACTCCCAAAGTGATCTTAAAGCATATACATAAATCTCATAATCATGCACAATTCCCATACTTTACCCCTCAAGGATCAAGGATCACATTCCATCAACACATCTAGAATTACTACATTAGACATGTATTATAACATGATTCAAGTAATACAACTACTACAAGCATACTTTCATATTATCTATCTTTCATCAATTCACCCACACCACAAAGTCATAAATTGAGAATATGGAGATTTCATGGATTCTTGGGAGATTTCATCATAAAACCATAACCAAACATCAATTCAATCATAATATAAAGTAATTAAATCAATAGAATCGTTTTTGGAAGGAATCCATGGCTTGGAGTCAAACCCTAGCTTTTGGAGAAATTACTAGTTTTGAAATTGAGTTTGGAGGGACTCCATGGATGATATCTAACCATGGATGAAGGACTACCATACCTTAGCTATGAATCTCCAAAGAAATTGAGTAGAAAAGCTTGTTCCTTCAACCCTAGCTTCTACTTTCTTCTTCTTCTTCCTTGAATTTCTAGAGAGAATTTTGGAGAGGGTTTTGATTTGGGATTTTGGAATTATGAGGAAGATGACTTAATTTGGGGGTCTTAAAACATTATATTGTTATTCTGATTAGTGTAAACTGACGTCACTTATTTATTAATTAAAAATGGAAAACCCTAAAGTGCCCCCAACTCAACTGCCAAAAAGCAGTTCCAAGCCTCAACCACGACCCACCACTGACGGACCGTGGTTGGACCCACGACCCTTGCTGGTGAACCATGGTTGGGGTTCTGGGACTTGGTTCCTGGGGCCTTGACCTACGGCCCCTCACCCACGAGGCGTGGGAGGACCTACGGGCGTGGGTTGCCCTCGTGGGTCACTGCCCAGGCAACATCCTTAGGGTCTTCCTCAAGGACCCATGATTGGTCCTTGGGGTTTGAACCTCGACGTTCTAACACGAAACATTTATTTTAAGGTACGGGGAGGTATGTTTACGACTCTAACCCCTAAGTTAAGCACTAGTTTAGCCTACTAGTTTCCGTAGTGTTACAATATCTCCCCCTTGGGAACATTCGTCCTTGAATGACGATCTAGACACCTTACAGAATTAAAGACTCAAAACTAGCAGCCCAACATACATGAAACATCAAAATAATGCACAATTCAAAGGAGGAAACATCAACTCTATCTCAAAACATAATCAATGCAATACAAGGAAGTAGGAACTACATCTAACAACCCACTATGCACGAAACTCAACATTTCTCATATTCATATGAGGAACTACCCTCTCCAACTAAAAGCATGCTTAACACAATATCATGGAGCCAATATGCAATTTACTCTCAAAAGCATACTAAAGCATGTTCATCAACTCACCTTATGAAGTCAAAATAGGCAAGTCATACTAAATGCACAACAACATGAGGAAAATCAATCATAAAAACTCATTTTTCTTGCTAAACATGAATTTCATCAGGAACATGCATAACATAAGGAAATCATGGAAAAACTCATATAACACACATGACTCCCAAAAACACCAAAACTCAAGAGGAACTATTTACCTCAAGCTTGAGTAGGAGTAGAAGGAAAGAGATGAGGATATCGGGACTTCATATCGGCCTTGGCCTCCCAAGTAGCACCCTCAACAAATGATTTCTCCATAAAACCTTCATAGAAGCTATTTCCTTGTTTCTCAATCTATTGACTTGCCGGTCTAGAAGATCTATCAGAACCTCTTCATATGAAAGACTTTCGTCAACTCCCAATCCTTCTAGGGGAATAATGGATGCCGAATCTCCAATAAACTTCTTAAGCATAGAACATGAAACGCCGGATGAACCGGGGCAACTCATTTGGCAAATCCAACTCATAGGCAACCTTTCCAACACGCTTCAAAATTTGGTATGGGCCTACATACCGGGGACTAAGTTTCCCTTTCTTGCCAAATCTCATCACACCCTTCATGGGTGAGATTTTTAAATAGACCCAATCATTAACTTCAAATTCTAGATCCCTTCTTCTCACATCGGCATAAGACTTTTATCTACTTTGAGCCGTTCTCAACCTCTCTCTAATGAGTCAAACTTTCTCAATAGCTTCATAAACCAATTCGGGAACAATAAGAGCAATTTAACCTACCTCAAACCAACCAATCGGAGACCTACATCTCCTAACATACAAGGCTTCAAAGGGAGCCATACCGATACTTGAGTGATAACTATTATTGAGGCAAACTCTATTAATGGCAAGTGGTCATCCCAATTACCCTTGAAATCTATAACACATGCCCTCAACATATCTTCTAATGTTTGGATGGTACGATCCGCTTGCCTATCGGTTTGAGGGTGAAAAACGTGCTAAGCTTAACCTTGGTACCAAGCCCTTTTTGGAACGACTTCCAAAAGTGTGAAATAAATTGAGTACCCCGATCCGAAATAATAGATAAAAAAACCCCATGTAACTTCACTACCTCTCTTATATACAACTTGGCGTAGTCTTCCGCCGAAAAAGAAACCTTGACGGGAATAAAGTGGGCTGATTTTGTCATTCGGTCAATAATGACCCAAATAGAATCATGTTGCCTTCGAGTGTGAGGCAAATCCATAATAAAATCCATATTCACCTCTTCCCACTTCCTAGTGGGAATACCAATATTTTGGGATAAACCTCTCGGCCTTTGATGCTTAACCTTAACTTGTTGACAATTAGGGCATTTGGCTACAAATCCTGCAATATCTTTCTTCATACTGTTCCACCAATAGAATTTCCTGTAGATCACGGTACATCTTGGTGGCTCCCGGATGAATAGAATACTGAGAACTATGAGCCTCTTCTAAAAATTGTTCCCTCAAACCATCAACATCTGGAACACATAACCGACCTTGGTACCTAAGCACCCCATCTCCCCCTTAGGAGAAAGTTTTAACGAACTTCTTGAGTACTGACTCTTTCAACTCAACCAATATAGGATCATGGCCTTGCTTTGCCTTTACATCCATCACAGAGGACGATTTGGACTCATTATGAACCATGACACCACCCTTGGTGGAATCCACTAGTTGGACACCTAGTCGGGCCAATCTATGCACCTCACAAACCAATTCTTTCTTTTCATCCTCTACATGAGCCACACTTCCCATGGACAATCTACTATGTGCAACCGCTACAACATTAGCTTTGCCGAGATTGTAAAGGAGACTTATGTTATAATCTTTCAAGAGTTCTAACCACCTTATTTGGCGAAGGTTCAAGTCTTTTTGACTAAACACATATTGAAGACTCTTGTGATCGGTGAAGACATTCACATGGACCAATACAAGTAGTGTCTCCATATTTTCAAGGCAAACACAACCTCCGCTAATTCAAGATCATGGGTAGGAAAATTCTTCTCATAGACTTTAAGTTGCCTTGAAGCATAGGCAATCACTTTACCGTTTTTCATGAGGACACATCCCAAGCCCACTCTAGAAGCATCACAATATACCACAAAACCATCCGTATCTTTTGGTAAGGTCAACACCGGAGCGGAAGTAAGTCTATCCTTCAACTCTTGGAAACTTTTCTCACAAGCTTTCGACCACTCAAACTTAGCCTTCTTTTGAGTCAAAGCCGTCAAAGAAGAAGCAATGGAGGAAAATCCCTCAACAAACCTTCTATAGTAGCCGGCCAAACCCAAGAAGCTTTTAATATCCGAAGGAGTTAGAGGTCTAGGTTAACTCTTGACCGCATCTGTCTTCTTAGGATCTACCTCAATACCTTTTCTTGACACAATATGAGCTAGGAAAGCCACAGACCTTAACAAAAATTCACACTTACTAAATTTTGCGAAGAGTTGTTGGTCCTTAAGAACTTGCAATACAATTCTCAAATGGTCAACATGATCATGCTCACTCATTGAATAGATCATAATAACATCGATAAACACAATCACAAACTTGTCTAGGTATTGTCTAAACACTCTATTCATCAAGTCCATGAATTATGTTGGAGCATTGGTAAAACCAAACGACATTACTAGAAATTCATAATGACCATATCTTGTTCGGAAAGCCGTCTTGGGAATATCAAACCCTCTCACCCTCAATTGGTGATAACCCAAACGAAGATCAATTTTTGAGAAATAACTAGCCTCTTGAAGTTGATCAAACAAGTCATCAATCCTTGGAAGAGGATACTTGTTCTTAATGGTCACTTTATTCAATTGACGATAATCGATGCACATTATAAGAAATGCATCTTTATTTCTAACAAACAACACATGAGCACCCCATGGAGAGATACTCGGTCGGATAAAAGCCTTATCTAGGAAATACTTTAGTTGCTCTTTCAATTCTTTCAACTCCGCCAGAGCTATTCTATAAGGAGGAATAAAGATAGGTTGCATATCCGGAAGAAGGTCAATACCAACATTTATTTCCCACTTGGGAGGAATACCGAACAAATCATTGGGGAAAACTTCCAGAAACTCATTCACTACCAGAACTGACTCTAGAGAAGGGGTTTTGGATTCAACATCCTTCACCCTAACAAGATGGTAAATACACCCTTTGGAGATCATCTTCCTAGATTTAAGGCAAAAGTCAAATTGACCTTTAGGCATATAATTTCCCCCCTTCCACTCTAAGATAGGCTCATTTGGAAATTGGAATCTAACCACCCGAGTTCTACAATGGATATAGGCATAACATGCAAGCAACCAATCCTTACCCAAAATCACATCAAAGTCTAACATGTCTAACTCTACAAAATCCACCAAAGTAACTCTATGGTACAAGGAAATGGGACATCCTCTATAAACCCTCTTAGCCACCACAGAATCACCAATCGGGGTAGAAACCGAAAAAGGTTCTAATAACACCTTGGGGAGCATATCAAACTTCATGTCCACATAAGGTGTCACAAAGGACAAAGTATCACCGGGATCTAACAAGGCATACACATCAATAAGAAAGACTTTTAACATACCGTTCACCAAATCCAGGGAGCTCTCTTGGTCACCTTAGGATTGGAGAGCCTAAAAGTGGTTTTGCTTGGAGGCATTGGAGTTTGAACTGCTTGGAGGAACTTACTTATATTCCCTTCCCTTAGCCTTGAACATCGGACAATCTCTCATCTTGTGGCCATTCTTTCCACAACCATATCAACCATCCTTGCCTACTAGGCACTTACCATAATGTTTTCTCCCACATTTTGCACAATTAGGCCTAGCCACATAAGAACCACTACTATTACCTCTTTGAGGTTTAGGGTTGGAAACCCTATCCTTGTTGACCCTTAGAGCACTAGGTGAGCCTTGGTTAGAGAACCCTTGTTTGAACCTTGGTCGACCTTATCCATCAGACCTAGTAATAGAGAAGTTCCCATCACCCGTTCTAGCTCTTTTCACGTCTTTATTCTTTTCCTTGATTTTTGAATCCTCAATTTGTTGATAATACACCATAAGCCTTGAGATATCCATGTCATGGAAGAACATTACCGTACGACACTTTTTTTCAACCAAGTCGAACACACCCGATATAAACTTACTCATCTTAGCCCTTGAGTCCACCACCATACTTGGAGGATATTTAGAGAGTTGGGTGAACTTTAGAGCATACTTTTTAACACTCATACCTCCTTGAAGAAGGTTGATGAACTCTTGAACCTTAGCCTCCCTCAATTCTAAGGGGAAGAACCTATCAAGAAATGTCGATTTGAACAATTCCCATTCTACCAGACCCGCTCCTACGGGTCTTTCACCCTTTCATTAATCATACCATACTTGAGCAACATCTTTCAACTGGTAGGCGGCTAACTCTGCCTTCTCTTTTGGAGACACCCCCATATTAGTAAGTACTTTGTAAACCTCGTCGATAAACCTTTGAGGATCCTCTTCCACTTTGGAGCCATGGAATTCAGGAGGTTTCATTCGAGCAAAATCCCTAACCCTTGAAGCAGCCAAATTCACATTAGGATTCACCAGAGCTACAACTTCTCTATTGTCTTGAGCCGTCACGACTTGGGCCAACATTTGAATAGTACACCTAAACTCCGCATGGGTCACATTCTCAAACACGGGATTAACCAGAGCTTGATTAGATTGAGGAGCTTCTTCATTCACATTGTCAACCTCCAACCTTCTAGCATTAGCCCTTTGTATATTCATATCTTGAAGATACAAGAGAAGGATTAGGAGAGGGACTCTATAGAGTTAAATTCTTATGGCACGATTTACGAGTAATGAAATAAGTGAAATTTCCTAAACATATTATAGCTTTTCATTCATAAATGTGGTGCGCTTCACACTTATGAACAAGACTCTACTAGACGTGGCTTATGAGACATCATCCTAGAATCATTCTAAACCTTGTGCTCTAATTACCAAGTTTGTCATGACCAAAGGGTACCCCCTAGACGTAACAAGGCACATAGAACCCCGAAAGGCACCATGTAAGCCACTTAGCATATCATAACATAAATCATTAGAACAATAATAGTAAAAACGCATTTCAAGTCCAAAATTTTTTTATAAAAGAAAGCGGAAGTCTAGACTTGTCTCAATATAGCCATCTATTACAATAGTTCAAATGAAAAGGGACAGAGCCCATACAACATAGTCCAAAAATGAAATACTAGAAATGAAACTACAAGTGACATATCCATCCTCGAATCATGAAGACTCATCACAAGCTAGGAGAATAGTTGAATCCAAGCTTGCAACAAATGATGACCGCATTAAGAACCGGACCCTACACTTGAAAAAATGTAGGAAAAAATGGGTTAGTACAAAAATGCACTAAGTATGATATCCATGCATAAAAACCTTGAAAACATGCTAAAAAGGACATTTTAGTTGAATGCATGCAATTTACTAAGTTAAATCATCATTTTGAAGATAAGGGAAAAACATAAGTCATAAGCATAATCAACTCATAGATCATCATATCATAAGAGGAGCATACCATAAATACTCTCAAAGTATACTTGTGCAATGTATGAATAAGACGCCATAATCCTACCCATACTAAGTAAAGCTTCTTAAGTAGTTATAGTCCATAATTCATATTCTTGTTCATATTGTTTCCATAGTGGGATAAGCCTTAACCGACATAGACCATGTGAGCTTAACATGGAATTCGGTGTCTACCCCACACCGAAAATGGGTTGTCCTACTTGCCTAAGGTAGAACCATACTCTTAGCTTAGGTGGATCCACTAGCTAAATACCTATGAGGGCACATAGTTTATGGGATAAGGAGATTATTTCTAGAAACCCAGACTCAACTAAGGTAGAAGGTCTCCATCTCTTGAGATACATACTTTGGGAACCCGAACTTAACTAAGGTAGAAGGAACCCATTTAGAAAGCCGGACTCAACTAGTGTAAAAGTTTCCATCTCATATTCAATATTCACTCGGTGCTAAGCATTAATTCCCACAAATTTCATATTAAGTCTTTACTTAAGTTCATAATCATGGAAGAATGTCTTGACATTCAGTACAACATAATTCATTCTATAGCTCTTGGACTTAATAGGTGATAATAACCTTTTAACCTTAGAATCATCATATAATGGAAGAACCTTTCACATCATAGCATAATAATACATAGGTGTTTATGAGGATAATCTTTCAACAACACAACAACTAGATCACAATCATAATCACTTTACTCCCAAAGTGATCTTAAAGAATATACATAAATCTCATAATCATGCACAATTCCCATACTTTACCCCTCAAGGATCAAGGATCACATTCCATCAACACATCTGGAATGACTACATTAGACATGGATTATAGCATGATTCAAGTAATACAACTACTACAAGCATACTTTCATATTATCTATCTTTCATCAATTCACCCACACCACAAAGTCATAAATTGAGAATATGGAGATTTCATGGATTCTTGGGAGATTTCATCATAAAACCATAACAGAATATCACTTCAATCATAATATAAAGTAATTAAATCAATAGAATCGTTTTTGGAAGGAATCTATGGCTTGGAGTCAAACCCTAGCTTTTGGGTAAATTACTAGTTTTTAAATGGAGTTTGGAGGGACTCCATGGATGATATCTATCCATGGATGAAGGAATACCATATCTTAGCTATGAGTCTCCTAAGAAATTGAGTAGAAAATCTTGTTCCTTCAACCCTATGTTCCACTTTCTTCTTCCTTGAATTTCTATAAAGACTATTTTGGAGAGGGTTTTGATTTGGGATTTTGGAATTATGAGGAAGATGAGTTAATTTGGGGGTCTTAAAACATCATATAGTTAGCCGATTTAGTGTAAAATGACGTCACTTAGTTATTAATTTAAAATGGAAAACCCCAAAGTGCCCCCAACTCAACTGCCAAAAAGCAGTTCTAGGCTTCAACCATGACCCACCATTGATGGACCGTGGTTGGACCCACAACCCGTGTTGGTGAACCATGGTTGGGGTTCTGGGACTTGGTTCCTGGGCATTTGACCTACGGCCCCTCACCCGCGAGGCGTGGGAGGACCTACGAGGCGTGGGTTGTCCTCGTGGGTCACTGCCTATGCAACCTCCTTAGGGTCTTCCTCAAGGACCCATGATTGGTCCTTGGGGTTTGATCCTCGACGTTCTAACAAGAAAACATTTAATTTAATGTACGGGGAGGTATGTTTACGACTCTAACCCCTAAGTTAAGCTCTAGTTTAGCCTACTAGTTTCCGGAGTGTTATAGCATTCAATGAGTTAGCACCCACAATTTTGTTTCTCTTCATTCATGGCTTTCACAACACTTTTCAATTTTAAGCTCATAGTGCTCTATGTTTTTAGCTCAAACCTCATTGTTTAATCTTTGCAAGAACCTCCAAACCTAGGCTTCTACCTACATTTCAACTTCATTCTCCTTTTCTCTCGCAAAGTTAGGATTTTAGCCTATATCACAATTCATTTGGAAACTGGGGAGAGATGAGGGTGTTAAGATAGAGAGTAACAAATGTTTAAGACACACAACATGGTGATAAAAAAATATGGTTGTGGATCAATGGAGCTGACTAGGATCATGTTATTTGGAATAAAAAAATTAGGATAGAGTGACTTAGTCAAGAAGGGCCTAAGTTCATCCTTCGAGCCAAGTCAAATCTATAATTTTTCCTTGGAACACATTTTGGGGCATGTTCTAGATAACATACACATACAAGAATGTATCAAAACCTTTCCACACAAGGCATTTTAATCCAACAAATTCTCAAGTTAGTCTCAATTTTGACAATCACATGGGGAAATCCTGCTTGTCAATCATAAAGCCAAATCAAGAATATACGAACCATGACATGAGATTACTTTTCAATTCATCTTTTCACATTTGAAATCATTTTAAAAATAAGTTTCCTTTGCCAATAATTTTTTTTGGTGGTCCCTCTTGTAAGAGGTGCAAAATAAGACTCGATTTAAACTAAAACTTGGTATTTTTCCATAAGAAAGTCACCCACAATACATCATAAGAAACTCCAACTCGGTTTAACAGAAAAATTCTTAAGCACAAAAATAAAATAAAATAAAGAAATATATTTTGCTCCTTGGGAAAGAGCCATAGTATAAAGAAAACCCTTGGAGTTTATTCAACTACTACCACTATTCACAAAGACAAATTTTGATTCATGCAATAGAAATTCATTTGGAGAACAAGACCTTATGAAAAGGCACTAAGCGCGAATCTCAAGCTAGCAACACGGGGTAGTAAAACAATAAGAAAATGTAGGACCAACCCGGTTAACACAAATGATCATCCATATAAGTATGCCTAGCAAAGCATAGTTCAAAATTCATAGCAAGCAAAAAGGATGAGAACTCAATTGTCAAATAGTCAAAACAACATTAATAATTTTTTTTTAACAACATTCAAACAATAGAAATTAACACGCAATAAAATATAAAACAAATAGTCTTCAAATGACTTCCAACAAATCCTCCCTCTAGACATAACATTGTTATTCCCTCAATGCTATAAAACAAGGTCAATAAGGGAGATATACTCCCTGGATCACTCAACCTCCTCTTCTTCAACATTTGATTCAGTTTTATCTTTATTATCATCGGCTTGTGCTCAAACGGGTTGCTAGATTAAGTCTAGCTTTGTTGGTGTCATTTCTATCTCATCATCCTCTTTCTTCAACAATTCTCATGCTCCGCATAAAAGCATCTATGGGTCCAAAGGTGTTTCTCGGTGCCCTACTTACTTCAACCAACTTATCCATTTCATAGTTTTCTACTAGAGCTTTCCCCTTTAAGTCATTCATGTTTGTTTTCAAAGTTGTGATAACTTCTTCTACTACCTCAACCCATTTGCACAAATTGTCTATGCTACTGGTTACGCCTTTAATTTCTTTTTCTCCAGCGACCAAGAGAATATTGGGTAGAGATTGTGCAAGCTTTTTCTGTTGGCAATCATTAGAATATGTGGCTTCGATCAACGCATGGTAGGCATTATGATTGATTGGAGTTCGGGGTAAGGGTCTTCCGCGAGTGATGTCTTCTCTCATCCCTACATGTTCCAATTCCATAGGGTGTTTTGCGTCTAGAGCATTAGCAAACGAAGCTTTTCCACCGAACATTTACTTTTTTTTTTGCCTTTGGACCTTTAGTGCATTGGCATACCTCTTGTGATATATATCAAACACCCCAATAGAGGGCAAAACAATGTCCATGTGTAGGTACCCTACTCTGGCATGAGTACAAAACTTGCTAATCAAAACTGGGAAAGGCATAAATAGTATCTTTTTCCATGCCTTTATTCGTATATGTGTTGCAACTACTTCATTGTAATTGATGTGCACCTCAGTCATTAAGCAAGCGATGAGTATAACAACTTCATTATGAAATCTTTGATCATTTTTTGAGGGCATGATCCATGTTCACATAAATTTTAACCAAAGATTTGCCTCAAACATCAATTCATGGTAGTATATTTCTCCATTCGTTGTGGCCCAAGTTGGTAGGCCTGTATCAACTATGTTGGTGACCCATTGAAGTTGAGTGCTTTTGGTGGCAATTTTCTCAACAAACGTAAATCCTATCCCTACCTTTTACTCCCAAAAGAGAGAGTTGATTGTATCGGGTGTGATGGTGACCTCTACACCTCATACAAGTACGAGCAAATTTTGAAATTTCTACACTAGTCCCCGAAGACCCACTGATTCTTGCCATGCCTAATATGAGGCGTAAAATTCCATGACCAACTCTGGTAAGAAGTATCTTATAGTCCTTTCAAGAGGCATCCAATTTTTGCTATTAAACTGGTGCATAATGTTGGGAAATTCTCCTTATAATCTAGCTATGTTGAAGCCATTCTCCGGTGTGAAAGTGTGGTTGATTTTGAAGAGATTGCACTTTTCTTTCATCCCTTTGACTCCAAAGCGTACCCTCTCCTCTACATTTCAGGAGTCATTCTCTTTACCTTTGCCCTTGGTTTTTTCTTACTCTTAGAGAACGAGGGCTTGTGATCCTTCTTGGTAATTTTTCCTTTTTGTGTAGTCAAAAAAAGAGAGAAAGAAAAGTATAAGAGTGTAAAAAGAATTTAAAAAATTTGGTACCAAGAGAGGTCAGCGTTAAATTGGTAGTAACAGAAGTGCATTTGTGAGCCGCCGATGCAAGCGCCACCATCACCCAGAGAACTGGCAAATGATTAGGAAAACAGGATTTACATCGGTGTTTCCACAATGGAGACCTTCATTTCACAAGTGAAATGCCAGTACAAGGTACATGAAGTTACATACTCGACCGGCGTTGCACCTACGAAACGCAGGGCAACCATTGTGAAGCGTAGATGCTTCATAGGTGCTTGCTCGACCAAAATTGGTCCAAGTTCATCAAAACAATCCACAAATCAATTTCAATGGGTACTAATACGCTCAAATTACACCTCCCTAAAGAGGTATAATCGATCGTTATCAAGTAAAGAACCCAACTTGTAGGTTGAGGTCGATCCTACGAGGAATATGATTTAGACTTAAACTTAACTTATGATTATATTCGTTTAGTCAACTTATTTACGAGATAAGTAAGTGAGGGGGGGGGGTTGTGTAACAAATAACTGATTGTAGCTTAGAGAACAAGTGAGAAGATTCGAACTTTAGTTGTTATCAATGAGAGAAAGAAACTAGGGTGTATGTGTTCCCCATAATCTCATAACGCAGTAATCCTATCCTAGTGTATCACATGCAAAGTGGTAAGTTATGTATCCCTAAATCCTTGGTCCGGCAAATAGAGAATTTCACCCCGCACCTTGGTCCGGTTACGTGTGTATAATTTACTAACCCTTACCTTCACCTCATATTAGAATCACATCAATGTATGACTTTGTTTTCACCCCCGCACCAATTGACATTAGACTATTAGATAGTATCATACTAAATCTATGTTGATAATTCTTTTCTTATTAACTACCTCCTTGGTCCGGCAAGTAGCAACTAGGCGAGTTCTAACGTCACCATTAAAAAGACTTCTAAACGAAATAATTATCAATGCATGCAACAACACTATTCAAGAATTACTTAGTTACTATTCATACTTTGTTAATTGCTCATGGTTCCCACAACCCTAATTGTGGATTTAGTTACCCATACTAGAAAGAACACAATTCATATTTTTAGAAGAAGAATTCATGAACTTACGTAATGAGTAGAAGAAACCCGTAATCTCCAATTGAAATTCAAAGCTTAAATCTTTATAAACCAAAAATAGGAAATCAAATTGCTAATGTTTGCATGTTAAATCCCAAGAACACACCAAGAACTAAAGTTAAACAATAGTGGCTAACCCCCAAAAATGAGGTTTACATACCCTATTTATAGAAAAAATAATCCCAAACAAAAAGGAAATGAAATAAGGAAATAAACTGCTAGACGTGGCTTCAATCGACGAGACTGACCTACGAACCGTGGATTGACCTACGGTCTGTAGGTCCCTTCCATAGCTCAGGACTTAGAACTTTTCCACAGAGGTTGGAACCTTCAACTTTCTGATGCAAACGACGAACCTGCAAAATGGACAGTAGGTTGACCTATGGTCCGTGGGTCCCCTCTCATGGCTCTACACTTAGAACTTTTCATCAGGTACTGGAACTGAGACTTTCTGAAACAAATGACGGACATGCAGGACGGCCCGTAGGTCGACCTACGGTCCGTCAATGGTCACCGTGGTTCCATACTTGGTCAAGACTTCCCTGATGCTCCATCTACGCCACCAATCTATGGAGCGTGACTGGACCTACGGTCCGTAGGTGACTCCTTCTGCAAAAATTCAGCTGTTGTCTCTCTCAACCTCGTCCAAGCCTATTTTCTGCAAATATAACACAAAAACATTAATTCTAATACAAAATGGCCCTAGACGTACACAAATCTTAAGTGAAATGTATTAAAAATACCGTAAACTCACGGTATATCAACACCCTCAAATTAAATTCGTTGTTTGTCCTCAAGCGACGCACTAAGACTTTAAACGACAATTGTGTAAAAGCATACATTCAAGCTCAAGCAATCACATAGCTTTCTATCCCAATTCCCTTTTCTAGTGCAAATCGTTTCTCTTAGACTCGACAAGCTAACTCATGCGTATCAAAATATGACAAAGATCGACCAATAGGCACATAACATACACTTTTTCACAATCACAAAGGTACCAACCTTCCGACAATGTAACTTGTGTCCTCACTTCAAACAAAATCTTTTTTCACACAAAAGATATGAATTTTAGAGTTTTAGGATTCATTCAACACTCACGCTCAGAAGTGACTTCAAGTACAGTTAGTGCTCAATACCATAGGCTTGCCCTTATTTTCACTGCTTAGACTCTCCAAACTGGTTGCTAGGATCACAATACTTTCTTAGCTTGTAACGTAGGCTCGGGGTCAGGTGTGGTACATTTGGGTTCTTTTTAGTGACTTTCTACCCTCCTTGACATTACATTGAATTTTTACCTCTTCCTTGACCTACTTTTGGTAACTTTTCATCCCATTTTGTTTCCCTTCTCTTTTCAACCCAGGATGCGACTTTTGACTTGGTGATACTTGTTTATATTTTCTTTTTCACTTTCTTCTTTCTCTTTCACTTTATTTTTCTTTATTTATTTTCACACTTTCACTTATCACATTCTTTTGCCTTTTTCGCACAAAGTCACATCCTCTTTTTTCTTTTTCTCTTTTCAACGCTAAACTCTTTTCATACCTTTTTTTTTCATTTGGTTTCCTCTTTCGTAGCCACCCTCAACTTATGCATTTTACATTAGTTGAGGTGCACAATGTCCGATATCGGACCATGGCCAAGATCATGGTAACTTTTGGCTTAGCCACCCTCTACTTAGGCTTTTGGCCTAAGTCAAAATGCACATGTCCAAGGAGGGACCAGGGCCAAGACAATTGTTTTAAGGGAAGGTGAGTTAGGTGAATCAAAAGAAATGGTCAATTTTAGGCTCAAATATTTGGATCAAAAGGGAATAATGCTACCATTTGGTTAGATCATTTTAGGCTTAAGTGGACTAATTTGAACAATGGTTTATGATCACTTCCCAACTTCTAGCCTTGATTATCCTAGCAGGACCAACGAGGCAAGTTCTAGATTGGCATAAAACTGTCTGAACATTCAACTATCCTCACACACTTGGCACCTTCTTTCATTTTCAGATTATCAGATTACCTAGTTCAAGTTTTTAGCTTAAGTCATGAGATCAAATTGGTTCTTTACCATGTCATACTCAGAGCCAACACATTCAACTCATTCTAGCCTACATATTTTAGCACATATCACAACTTTTGGACGGGTATCATTTTTGATTCATAATTATGCCATCATGCTTCATTCTTTCTCATGCTTCTACACATACAATCCTAACACATGCCGGTTCAACATAAATTAAAATAGTCTCTTGGGGGAAAAGAATAAAAGCAAGAAAACCCCAAGAGAGGATTATGAGTTGGGTTACTCAGACTGCACCCTATCACTCACAATCCATTTACCCCACCCCAAACAAAATAGAATGCAATTGTCCCCAATGCACAAAAAGTGAAGAATAAAGGATCGGTTGAAGCAAACCTGTGGTGCATAGCACTGAAGACCTATCAACAAGCGGGTGAGTCCGAATTCTCGGAGCCCGCTGGATCAACAATCGGGTCACCCTCAGTAGTGCCCACATCAACTGTCTCAGCACCCTCAGTAGTGCTAACATCTACTCTCACCGCACCATCAGTGGTGCCCACACTGTTAGAGGCACCAACACCAACCTCTCTAATCCTTTGTTGCCACAACTCCTCATCAATGATAGTGCTCTCCGAGCCACCTCAGTCTCTTGGCGCTCCCTTTTGCTAACTCTCCCGGCCTCAGTATCATCAGAGGCTTGACTGGAGCGGGGCCATTTCCCAGCCTGACGGGAAGAAGCAAGAGGTGGAATCTCATCCCCGAATAGAGCATCGAACATGTATTATCAACCGGTGCTGTGGGGGCCGACTCAAGCTCAGTCTCTGGTGGATCTAGGAGGGTGTCCAGATCAGCCCGGAGACTAGCTAACTCCAGCCGGAAAGCGGAGACATTTGTGGTGGGGGATGGTCGCTCTAAGACATGCAACTCAAATGCATCAAGTTGGTGGTGAATGGTCTGAACCTTTCGGTCCATTATCTGCTCTATCCACTATTCAACCCTAGTCGCGGACTCCTCAATTGCACGCTGCATCCATGACCTCAAAAGCTGAAGCAGGCTAGCTATCTGAGCCTCCAACTTTTGGACTCGAGCTAAGGGCACAATAACAGACCCTGAAGAGGGGGTGGCTCTGGAGGGGCTAGAGGCCTGACTGGCGGTCGGAGAGTGGGAAGCCGGGGCATCCTCAGTAGTGGCTGGAGGGGCAGGCTCCTCACCTTGCATCTACTCCACATCAATAACTAAGTCTGCTCCCAATGGAGGGACCTCAACCTGTGGCTCTCTGCGTGGTGCTGCTACATTGGCCTCATCTCGAATCAGGCCTATATCTAGGGTCTTGGTCACCTGGATCAACTTGCCGCAATGCCAAACCGGCACTCCTGAATCCCCGCACAGCTAAAAAATGAGGCATGGGAAGGGGTAAGTGGTGGTGGCCTTGAAGGCCTCTCGTGTATCTCTGCAATCAGCATGCAGGCAAAATCCATCTCAAACCCTGCAACTAAGGCTGCAACCATGACTGCAACCATGACTGCGCGGTCTCACGTAAGAAAATGTCTGCTTGCGTAGGAGACACCCTTTTTTGCACCAATAGCCAGAAGACTTTGGCCACAAAAGTCAAAGTGGCCTTCCTGATGCCTACACTCGGGGTGATGACCCACTCGGCGCGCTTTCCGTCTGTCGCCAAGTGACGAGCCAACCAGTGCAATAAAGCCTCTATCTACTCTGTATTTCTCTATAATTCCCCGCTTCTCACGATGTCCCATCGATAATCAAACTCGATCGTGTTGATTGCTAGAGTGTGACCCGGACCATAGAGGAATCGGTGGATAGTAGCCTCTGATATATCAACTGATAATCCATGAACTGGCATAGCCCTGAGTGAGGCTGGGCTGTGGGCTTGGCCCGTCTGTCAATGGAACCTCAGAAGGTGGCTGCATAGGAAGCATAAAACTACCTCACGATCTCCTCACTGTCAGTCTCTAGGCTATGAGCCATCCACTCGCACCAATGCCTCTGGAAGAGTGCATGAATGTCAGGCATAGTATGAAGGCTGCCTGTGAGAGCCCGGCGCTCCTTGGTAATCAATTGAGCCATTCTCTATTTCTCATTCACCATCTGAGCATCCCTGTATATTTGCCATTGACCACTAACAGACCACCAGTTTGGTTCCTCAGCAACTGCAGCAGGCTCGGTGTTTGGTGGCATTGGAATGTCCTCCGCACTTGTAGCCTCATTAGATGAGGCAGTCCTACCATGTGAACTGGAGCCGGATGCGGAGCTGGAGCCAGTAATAGACTCAGAGCTAGAAGCAGAATCAGCCGGTGAACCGATCAGTGTTTCCTCCTCATCAGACTGGAGACAGTGATCACGTCAGGAATCACCTGCCGGGTTTGATTCCGGGTAGTACGAGGTGCAATTGGGGATGTCCTCTTAGTAGGTGGGACATAGGCGGGATCCTTCTCCACATCAGTATCTTTATCAATGAGCCGGATGGTTGGTGCAACCGACTTTGACTTGCCTTTTGCGGTGTAGACCGGAGCTTTCTTGGGAGCCATGGTACCTGTGGAGGCTTAGTTAGTACCAAAATAGACCAATGACACACTCAAAATTTTTTTAGACTAACAAACAAACCAAAACTAAAACTATAATTTTTTTGTACAGTAGCTTCAGTGGCCACCTACGGTCCATGGGTCCCCTCCGTAGGTCAGAGGTCCCAAAAAGTTGGGTTCTGATAGGAACCACAGATGTGCAGAACTGTCCGTAGGTTGACCCACTGACCGTAGTCCACCTCCGTGGGTTCACACTTAGTGGATTCTCCATGTGCAACAGACCCACAGACCTGATCTACGGGCCGTAGGTTGACCTACGGTTCATGGACGGGGTTTCGTGGGTCGGGTCTGTACCAGGTATCAGACATACCTCATTTGCAGACCAATTTTTAACCATTTCAACAATCAACCTAAGTCTAATCATGCGTTTCAACACAATTTATGATAGTTTGTCATTCCTAGTGTTTCGATTACTCATTATTGAACTTTTGTGGCATACAACACTAGGAACCCTAAGTCGAAACTACCATTTAGACTATTTACTTAGATTTATTTGATTACTATGACGACACAATCACATTCTATCGTCGCAAGGGTGTTTCTAACTATAGTTTATCATGCAATTTCATACAAAAACAACCCAAGGTCAGGATCCACTTCATGACTACATATATTGAACAATGAATATCAAAATTCAGAGTTAAGTTGAAATCGTTTACCTTGCAAGTAATTGGATTGGGTGATTGGGAGATTCTAAAACTCCTTATACCTTTTTGACGCCGAACCCGAACCTTAAACTCTTTTTGTGATGGACAATGGGACTGATCAGAATTTGGGGGAAGGAGGAATGGAAATTTGGGATAAGGAAAGATGATTATGGGAAAATAGAGTGATTTGGGGGATTTATGAGGGAGTTTTGGGATTTTGGGGTGTTAGAAATGGTTAGGAGGGAATATGGGAAGTGGAGGATGAATTTAAAAAAATGAAGAGTTTTATTAAAAAGGGGTTCGGGTCGGGTCGACTGAACCCTAGGTTTGGACCCATGACACCCCATTTATGGGCCGTGGGTCGACCTACGGACCATAGGTTACTCTCATACTTGGAAAAAATTAGGACTTACCTGGGGTCTACGGACACCATTCACGGTCCGTGGATGGACCCATGGACCGTCGATGGGGTCCGTAGACCTCTGAACAGACCTGTTTCTACAAATTTTGCTTTTCATCCCTGCACATGTAGCAATCGTTAGGCCTTTCTTTTTTATATTTTCTGGACACTTTTTAGACACGGACCCTATGCTATATCTAGCCAACACTAAAACAAAAATAAATTTACCAATCTAAAAATTTCAGAAAATCAACTAAGCAAAGAAAACTCCTAAACCGAAAAGAAAAACCTATAGTTGGCTAGATTGTACATCTTGGGTTTCCTCCGAAGAAGCGCTTGATTTAAGGTCGCGGCACGACGTAGGCCTCTTGATTACTCAGACTTCATCAAGATAGTAGGCCTCAACCAACTCTTGCACATTCTCCTCTTTGCCCATGTAGACCGTGATCCTTTGCCCGTTTACCTTGAAACTTGTTCCCTCATTGTTCTCGAGCTCGATTGCTCCATGTGGGAATAGTTGAGTGACTATGAATGGCCCGGTCCAGTTGGACTTGAGCTTGCCAGGAAATAAGCGCAACCTAGAGTTGAATAGAAGCACTAGATCACCCACAACAAATTCACGCTTTTCGATCTTTTGATCATGATACGTCTTCATATTCTCTTTGTACAAGGTTGAACTTTCATAAGATCTTAGGCGAAACTCATCAAGCTTATTCATGTCACTTACTCTCTAACTCGATGCGGCTCCCCAATCCAAATTCAACTTCTTTATCACCCACATGGCCTTATTCTCTAACTCTACCAGCAAATGGCAAGACTTCCCATATACAAGTTGATAGGGGGACATACCTATGGGAGTCTTAAATGCGGTGCGATAGTCCCATAGAGCATCATCAAGCCTCTTTGACCAATCAGTTTTATTTGCATTCACAGTCTTAGCAAGAATTTGCTTGATTTCTATGTTGGACACTTCAACTTGCCCACTAGACTGCGGATGGTAAGGAGTGGCAACATTGTGGCGGACACCATATTTCTCAAGTAGCGCCTTGAACAACTTATTACAGAAATGGGAACCTCCATCGCTGATAATCGCCCTAGGAGTAGCAAATCTGGAGAAGATATTCTTTTTAAGGAATGCGGTGACACTTTTACCTTCATTGTTGGAAAGCGTAATTGCTTCCACCCACTTCGACACATAATCAACCACAACAAGAATATACATCATCCCATTTGAACTCACAAATGGACCCATAAAATCAATGCCCCAAACATCAAACAACTCAATTACTAAGATCGGATTCATAGGTAGCTCTTGCCTCTTTGAAATTTCTCATTCTCTTTGGCAATGATCACAAGACTTGGCGAAATCATGAGCATCTTGGTGCATGGTAGGCCAATAATACCCAGACTGCAAAATCTGATGCGCAGTCCGAATAAGCCCACCAACAGGTGACGAATGACACGCCTCTAGTATACTCATCATCTAAACCTCGGGCACACATCGACGAATATTCCCATCAGCACAAATACAAAACAAACAAGGCTCATCCTAGAAGAACTTTTTCACATCATTCATAAACTTTTTCCTTTGGTGAAAAGACAAATTCGATGGAACCAGATCACTTGCCAAGTAGTTAACAAAGTCTGTGAACCAAGGAATAAGATCATGAGAAGCCGCCAATACCTGTTCATCTGGAAACGCATCATTAATTTCAGCTCCATCTCCTAGCTTGAGCATCACTTCTTCCTCTAATCTGAACAAATGATCGGCAACTTGATTTTCTATCCCCTTTCTGTCTTTCACCTCAAAATCGAACTCTTGCACCAACAATATCCATCTAATCAACCTCGATTTTGCATCCTTCTTAGCCATCAAATACCTCACAGAATGGTCAGTATGCACTATGACCTTAGTACCAAGCAAGTAGGATCGAAATTTATCGAATGCGAAAACCACATGAAGGAGTTCCCGTTCTGTCACTGTACAGTTCTTTTGAGCCACATTTAGAGCTTTGCTTGCATAGTAAATAGGATGAAGAATCTTCTCTCGCCTCTATCCCAATACCACACCAAGCACCACTCCACTTAAATCACACATTACTTCAAACGGTTTTCCCAAATTCGGTGAAATAATGATAGGTGCGGAAACTAACTTTTCCTTCAACTCTCCAAATGCTCTCAGACAAGCATCATCAAACTCAAACTTACACTCTTTTTCGAGCAATTTGCACAATGGGTGTGCAATCTTGGAGAAATCCTTAATGAACCTCCTATAGAAACCTGCATGCCCAAGAAAGCTTCTAACACCTTTAATAGAGATAGGTGGTGGAAGTTTTTCTATTACCTCGACTTTTGCTCTATCAACGTCAATACCCTTCTTAGAAATCTGATGACCCAAAAATATCCCTTCTTTCACCATGAAGTGGCACTTTTCCCAATTGAGCACAGGATTGCACTCTTCACACCATTTTAGTACCTCGGCCAAATGATTCAAACAACCATCAAACGAGTCACCTACTACAGAGAAATTATCCATAAATACCTTAATAGTGTCCTCCACCATATAAGAAAATAACGACATTATGCAACGCTGGAAGGTCGCTGGAGCATTACACAACCCAAATGGCATCCGTTTGAAGGCGAAAGTCCCATAAAGGCAAGTGAATGTGGTCTTCCGGAGCTATGAAAATCTGATTGTAGCCCGAATAACTATCAAGAAAGCAATACCAACCCTTACCAGCGAGGCTTAAATTAAACCACAACCACTAGGTGAAATCACCATTAAAATACATCTAACCTATCAATAAGCAAGACGCAACATCAAAATCAACACATATTTGCTAAATCACACCCCAAGAATGGGGGGTTTTAGCCACACATCAAGAAATAACAAAATACACCTAAAATGATACTAAAATCAAATGGGTATAAGAAATTAAACCTTGATTTAAGCAAAGAAAGAAGAATGGAGAAGACCCACTTCCAACTTCGGGAAGATGAAATCCTTCTCTCTTCAAGTCTCCCACAAAACCCTCTCCAAACTTGAGAGAAAATATCCAAAGAGTACTATTCTATTATGAAAATAATAAGAATGATTCAGAACTTATAAAATTAATAAAGAGTTTAGTATTTATAGCCATCAGAAATTAGTGTTGGCGGATAATTCGGCAAGGTCAATCGAGTTCGCCGAATGACTCGGCGACTCGCCCTTCTTCTGTCTTATCGCTGTTTAGTGCTTGCCTTCAGCATCTTCATGTTCTGGATCATTGGGAGGTATAGTACTGCTTCATGGGACTATTCGGCGAAGCGTCGACTGCTCCTTTCATCGCCTTTTTGATCCTCTTCCTTCAGGGCTTCGCATACTGGAACAAAGGGCGGAGTCTGTCCTTTCGGTGAATCACCAAAGATGCTTGGCGAAGCTCAGGCTTCAGCTTCTTCGTTCTTTTCAGCCTTTTTGTTCCTTTTTGCGCCTAAGTGTCCATGCTTCCACTAAAACTTCAAATACCTGAAACTTAAGAGTTTTCATCAGATATTGCGACAAAATAAGTATTCGAGGACACTATTTCTATCAAAATAAAGCCCCAAATGAGTCCAAATTATGGACTCCTTAACATCCCAACTTAAACTTTTGATTGTCCTCAAGCAAACTTAAGTTCAGCCGTTTAAAAAGGGTGTCTCAAACAGTGCTACACAAGACTCAATCATGAATGCACACAACAAGACTCAATTTAATTATGCATGGATCAATTGTGTACTCAAAGATTCAGGTTGTGACACACCATTACCAAAGATTCTCATGCTAGCAATACTTGCTACTTGTGCAAGTTTAAGCTCAACAAAAAGTATCTAAATTCCCTCACATAAAGAATGATTCCATATTCACACACAGAGGTTAATCAATTCAAGATTAGGAATCAGATGCAACGCTCACACTAAAAAAAGAGGAACACAATGCTTGTTTTCACCCATAGGTTTGCCCTTATTTTCCAATTGACTTTCGATTCGGCTTACTCAAGATCAAAAAGGTCTTTTTAAGGCTTGTAATGGGGATAAATGCAAAGGTATGGTCATTTAGGCTCAGTGACTTTTCCTCAGAAGATGTGGTATTCTCAAGGCATTCCCTTCATCTCTTTTATCAATTCTTTTTCTAGTGCTTCAAAGTCACCTTTTTATTCACCTCCATGGATTACTTGCAACCTGATTCCCTTCGTACTTTATTCCACATTTTTTTTGAATTGAAGGGGTTCAATTTTTATGCAATGGCATGGGTTAAGGGGGACTTTTCTTGCACTTTTTGACTTCTCCTTTTCCTTTTCACCACACCCCCAACTTAGGCTTTTGGCCTAAGTTGGCTATTCGCTTAAACATACAAATCAAGAGGATTATAGGTAGTGGGTCAAGTAAGGTCTAGGGTTCATCAAGGTTCTCCCAAAGAAAGGCAAGGCTTAAAGGGTGTTCAAAAGAGTTTCACACGCTCACGGGTAGGCCACAAAAGAGGTATATGTCAAATTTGGCTCACACTCTTTAAAGTTGCCTAAGATTATCTCAAGAGGACACCTTCCTAAATCAATCAGATTAACAGGGCAAATTCTAGGTTTATTGATGCAAGTTTCAAAGCAAGCTAATCACACAAGGCATCGACACTTAAGTCAAACAAGACTACACACTTTCGCTAGTGTGCAACAGTCATTACAAGAGAATCAGTTCGATAAGTGGCTAATCACAACGAGATGCAAAGAGTTGACATATTGTCTATGCAATTTCATTTGGCCTCATCGTAGCCGTATATTCATGTTCGTTCAATTGAGAGAACTATTCAAGTCATCGGTATTGATCGAAACTGAGACTAAAGTTTTTGCAAAAGAACAACCACATTCAACTCATGAGGGGTGGCAAAAAATGTGTGAAAAATTCAATTTTTCAGAAGGGTCAAAATCATTTGCAATTAAACCCAAAAGAGAGCCATGAGCTAAAACATCCACAAAAAAGCAGTTTTAAAAACACAATTAAAAACAGATAACCCAAATGTACACCAAAACACAAGTATCCGAAACAAACTAAACAAGGTGGGCTTCACCCCACCATAAATAAGAGTGTTTGTCCTCGAATGCAAATAATAGTACAAAAAGTCAAGAGTATAATAGGACAGAGAAGGGGAGGGTGAAGAAAGGTCCTGTCTATGCAGTCTCTCTCTCTGTTGGGGTCTAAGTGTCTGATGAAATAGTTTGTGTATGGGCATCAGTGCCCGGAGCAACCTCAGACTGAATAGCAATGCTAGATCCGCAAGGAGATGCTGTGGACGTCTCAGTCGGCAATGTCTGGATAACCGGCTGCACAACTTTCTCTACAAGATCTGGCAAATCTCTGAATATACCCTCATCTCTACTCTTTTGTGTCTCCTCAGTATGCATTGATATCAACTCCTCATCGGTCTCTGCATCCGACTCTACATGTACTGCTCCATCCCCCTGCATATCTCCGGTGGTCCTAGGAACATCCTCATCGTCTGCCCTCTCTATAAGTGAAGTGAAATCAACAGACTTAAGATATTCTACGTCTCATCTCAAACTCGCAATCTCAGCTTTTAAAGATGTCACCTCAGAGGCTTCCCCTTGTCTGCTTTCGTAAGCAATGACTCTCACTGTCAAGAAATCAACAGCTGACTGAAGTGGGGTGAGTGCTGCTAGTATGGCTCTGTCGATGATCCCCGAAACAGACCTCTCCAGTCGAGTAGCTCTCATATGAGCTGAATAGGCCAACTGCTCCATCTTCAGGATCATGGCTTAAGTGATCCTGGCAGGCTGGGAGGATAAGGAAGCACCTGGAACCTGTGATGAAGAAGAAGAGGGAGCTGGGATACCTGAGGTCTCAGAGGCCTGGGTAGGCGAGGGCGTCTCTGCTGATAATGAGTCAACATTGAGCTCTGGAGAAATATCTGCTGGGGCTGCTCTTCTCCTGTCATCCTACTCTCGTGTAAATTCTTCCTCTATATGCCGAATATCAGTGGATGAGGATGGAGTGACCTCTATATCGCTAGCGGGATCTCGAGGTACTCCAGCACGCCGACATAACTCAGTAATCAAAACAGGAAATGGCAGGGATGTGTGTGTCTGTTTGGCTCTCAAAGCCATCTCCTGTGAAACTAGCACTCCCATGTCGATCCGCCTCCTGGCCATGAAAGAACCAAGGCAAGCTGCCTTAGTATGACGCAAGATGGACTCGTTCTGGGATGGCATGATAGTGCTGCTGATGAAGCCAAACCAGTACCGGGAGGCAATGTTCATATCCCTCTTCTCAATAGGAGTTCCTGCATCCATCCACCTTGGGGTGATTGCTGAAATCATCGGAGCTAAAAAACCCTCAGATCATCTAGGGATGGAACAATATGCAAACCCTGGTAGGGTAGTACCGAGTGCAGCAGTCGACCAAATACAACATTAATATGCTCGCTGTGACACTCCACCTCCTTGCCTCTAACCAGAACCGACTTGACTGGTCGGAACTCACTAGCCTTTTTCTTATTTTTCGAGACCAACTCCTCATAGGCTAAGTAGAATTCCTGGACCCATGAAGAAATGTAAGAGCCCCGCGGCCTGGTGAACTGTTCGAACTCATGATATCTGAGCGTGTCAAGCACCTCAGCATGCTTACCTTCCAAACTCTCTACTGATAGTTACTTTTCTTCTAGAATGGTTCATAAACCATTGCCTTTTAGTATGTTCAGCAACCTGGGTGGAGGTGGAGCTACAGGGAGTGCAGGAGCCGCTGGAGGTGGTGCTGGAGTTGGCACTGATTCGGTAGTCGGGGGAGTGGCAGCTGAAGGGGTTCCGGTAGCTGTGGGCTAATTTCTAGCCCTAAGTTTCTCCCTTCGATTTATCAAAGGTTGCTTATCCTTCGGCTCAAAAAAAGCTGGTTCAACATTTGTGCCCTTCCTAGTGATGTGCTTTTTTCGTTTGCCCTTATCTCCTAGTTGGAGGTCGTCCCTTTTTCTCTTTGGAGGGTTTGATCCTCATTTATTTATTGTAATGCCTTTAGCCTTTTTCTGTGGTTGCTTGGTTAAATTGGTGCGTACCATATCTGCAAAAGATCAATATATTAGGCAAAACTCAACACAACTACAGAAAATCTGACTGTAGAAAGACTCACCGATCCCGTCGGCGAGTCGCCGACTTCTTTAGGTGATGACAAAGTTGTCCACCAAAAGATATAGTGAAAAGGGGTAACGGGGGGCATGCAAAGGGCGGTCTGAAGTCCTATTGGCGAGTTGCTGACCACCTTCGGCGACCATGGATGTGTCCGCCGAAGGTTACAGATCTCTCAGCACTATGGACATGAGTGAAGGGCGATCTAAGACCAGTAGGCGAACCGCCAACTTGTTTGGCGGGTGCGACCCAGCTCACCGAATGATTTAACGTGCCTATTTTTCAACCCACTTCTTAGAATCGACCTTAAAAACCCTGGAAATGAAATCAAAGCATGCATGCACGAAATTCACATAAGACCCACTCCTTAGGCCATCAGTCTAGTGGTCTTGGTTTCGCAACCTCCTTCTCAGGAAAGCCGAAAACACATGGGTGACTTTGTATTTGCAACTACAAACCCATTAAATTAAACCTCAACCGCTAGGTGAAATCACCATTAAAATACATATAACCTATCAGCAAGCAAGACCCAACAACAATATCAACACATATTTGCTAAATCACACCCCAAGAATGGGGGTTTTTAGCCACACATCAAGAAATTACAAAATACACCTAAAATGATACTAAAATCAAATGGGTATAAGAAATTAAACCTTGATTTTAGAAAATGAAGAAGAATGGAGAAGACCCACTTCCAACTTGGGGAAGATGAAATCCTTCTCTCTTTAAGTCTCCCACAAAATCCTCTCCAAACTTGAGAGAAAATATCCAAAAAGTACTATTCTATTATGAAAATAATAATAATGATTCGGAACTTATAAAATTAATAAAGAGTTTAGTATTTATAGCCATCAGAAATTAGTGTTGGCAGATAATTCGGCGTGGTCAGTTGAGTTCGCCAAATGGCTCGGCGACTTGCCCTTCTTCTGTCTCATCGCTGTTTAGTGCTTGCCTTCAGCAGCTTCACGTTATGGATCAACGGGAGGCATAGTACTACTTCACGGAACTATTCGGCGAAGCGCCGACTGCTCCTTTCATCGCCTTTTTGATCCTCTTCCTTCAGGGCTTCGCATATTGGAACAAAGGGTGGAGTCTGTCCTTTCGGCGAATCACCAAAGATGCTTGGCGATGCTCAGGCTTCAGCTTCTTCGTTCTTTTTAGCCTTTTTGTTCCTTTTTGCACCTAAGTGTCCATGCTTCCACTAAAACTTCAAATACTTGAAATTTAAGAGTTTTCAGCAGATATTGCGACAAAATAAGTATTCGAGGACACTATTTCTATCAAAATAAAGCCCTAAATGAGTCCAAATTGTGGATTCATCAGCGGTCCAACATCTGATCAATGAACGACATAGGGAAGTGGTCCTTTTTTGTCCAAGCATTCAATTTCCGGTAGTCCATGCATACTCTCCATCCAGCTTATTTCTCACTTTAGGCACCACCGTCATCCCACCTTTCTTGGGCACACACTGAACAGGACACACCCAACTACTATCTGTAATGGGATAAATGACTCCAACATCTAACCACTTGATGATCTCCTTTTTCACTACTTCTTGCATAGAGATTTAATCGTCTTTGGTGCTCAATACTAGGCTTGTGATCCGGCATGAGTTGGATTTTATGAGAACAAATACCAAGAGGAATTCCAATAGTGTCTGCAATAGTCCACCCAATAACCCTCTTGAACCTCTTCAACACAGAAACCAAAGCCTTAACTTGTTCCGTATTCAAATCGGCCGCAATGATGATCGGTAAAGTACCACTCTCCCCAAAAATACATACCTCAAATGCGATGGTAGAGCCTTAAGCTCCAATTTTAGAGCCTCTTCAACAATTGATTTTGCGGGTGGAGAGTCTCGATTCTTCATATCTAACTCCAATTTCTTCGGTTTGCAACGGAATTCGAACCTATCAAGTGCAGCAACCAACTCATTATAGTCTTCAATACCATCACCCTTAAAATTCATCATAACCGCTGCAAGTGGATCAACACCCAACCGCTCTTCAATAGACACATCAGAACCTTGATCCACCATATGATTCACCACGGACACTGACTTGAGATCACTTTCCTGCTTCATGGACCTACAAATATTGAAAGTTACCTCTTAATTATTCAATCGGAACTTCATATGTCCTTTTTCCATATCGACCAAGGCGCTCCCAGTAGAAAGGAATGGTCTCCCTAGGATGATGGGGACCTCAAAATCAACCTCACAATCAAGTATCACAAAATTCGCCGGGAAAATAAATGACTCCACTTTCACAAGCACATCTTGGAGAACACCAATGGGCCTCTTCACAGTTCTATCGGCCATGAGTAATCGCATCGCAGTCGGTTTTGGATCCCCTAAACCCAACTTCTTGTTAATAGACAATGGCATCAGATTAATGCTAGCACCCAAATCACACAACACCTTAGCAAAATGCAGTAACCCGATGGTACATGGAATAGTGAAGGTACCATGATCCTCCTTCTTCTGCACAAGTGACCTTGTAGCAATAGCACTACAATGTTGCAACCTATCATCATCTTCAAAACTCATAGACCTCTTCTTAGTCACCATATCTTTCATGAACTACGCATACCAAGACATTTGCTCCAAAGCTTCTATCAACGAACATTGATGGAAAACTGTTTCAACATAGTAAACCTGCAGTATTTCCCTTATTCATTCTTCTTCACCAACCTCTGTGGGGATGGAAGTGGAGGCCTAGGCATGGGGACAAGTTTTTGGGTTATCTGTACTTCCTTCTCTGTAGCATTCTTGGACTCTCCCGTAACCTCAATCTCATCATCATCTTTACCAACCTCAATTTCTACCTCAAACGGCATAGGTGGATCAATGGTTTGCTTACCCCCTTGAGTAGTGACTGCCATACAATGCCTATCATTTTTTGGATTTTTGATGGTGCTGCTTGGAAGTGTGCCAGGCTGACGTGGATTGACTGTAGTGGACAACTGATTCATCTGCTTCTCTAGTTGGTTGATCGACACTGTATGTGCATCAACTTTTTGACCGATTCCCGACAAGTCACTTCTTATCTCCTTGACATTCTCATCAGTCGAATCAAACCTCTTCATCATGTTCTGCATCATATCCTCAATCCGCGACATACTACCCCCATCTTCCCTATTGCCAAATTCCAATTCTGTGGAGGGACATAAGGCCCAGCTCTATCGTTCCTATTGCCATAGTTGTTCCGATTGTAGTTGTTGTCACGATTGTAGTTCCCATCCCGGACATATTGTCCCTGTCGATTGTAATTACCATAGTTCCAACCTTTATTTCCTTGACCTTGGCGCCAATTATCTGAATTGGAACCTTGGGCGTTGGCTCGGAAACCCCCCGTCTGATCATTCACCAAGTAAGCATCCTCCTCATAGTAACATTCCTCTTCCAGTGGTGGTGGAGTCCTAGTCAAATAGTTCACCGCATTTACCGTTTTTGCACCTCTACTAACATGTTTCAACACCAACCCAAGTTTTGTCCTCATTTGAGCCATCTCCTCACGAATGTCTTCGACAGATTGACTAGTTGCAAATTGAACAACAAAAGTGCTTCTTCCAATGTCTGACTTTTGGGTGCTGCATGCTTTATTGTTTTAGGAAATCTTCTCCAGTTTCTTAGCGATCTCCTCAAAAGTGCACTCATCATATGATCCTCCTGCAATAGTATCAAGCACAACCTTACCATTGTCATCTTGACCTCTGTAGAAAAACTGCTTTAGTGACTCATCATCAATGCGGTGGTTCGGAAAACTTCTAATGAATGCAGTGAACCTGTCCCACGAACTACTTTCAGACTTCCCAGGTAGTGCCACAAAATTATTGAGTTTATCTTTGTGGTTCAACGTCTTTGACAACGGGAAGCACTTGGCCATGAACACCCTGTGCAATTGGTCCCATGTATGAATTGAGTTGTACGGAAGCTCAGAAAACCATACAACAACATCACCAGTCAATGATAGAGGGAAGACGGTCAACCCTATAATGTTCATATCCAACTCCGGTCGCCCCACACAACTCTTACAAACACTCCTCAACTTGGCCATGCGCCCATATAGATCTTTTGAAGCCATACTGGAAAATAAACCCCTCGCTGTAAGCATCTGCATCAAACTGCTAGTCCCCACAAATGTATGCCCTGGAGGTAGAGGAGGGAGAACAATGGGTCCTTCAGATTCGATAGTGTTGAATTTGACCTTGTAATTATCACAAGTATTGGTTTGGGTGGAGCCTGCACCTTCAATGCATCTCCAATTTTACCTCCTACGATATAGAGTTGAGCAAAACTCACCCCTTGATTACTCATCCTTCTCAAAGTTTTGCTCAACTCTAGATCGTAGGAGGTAAGTGGTTCGCCTCACCTCCGTGTACTTGGCATGCACTAGAGTAGAAACCTGAAGAAAATGAAAAAAAAAGAAAATGTAAAATTAGGAAATAATTGAATAAAGTTCAATAATGTAGTTAAACTTAATCTAAAAGCCTTATTCCCCGCCAGAGGCGCCAAAATTTGATACGCTCAAATTACACCTCCCTAAAGAAGTATAAGCGATCATTATCAAGTAAAGAACCCAACTTGTAGGTTGGGGTTGATCCCACGAGGAATATGATTTATACTTAAACTTAACTTACGATTATATTCGTTTAGTCAACTTATTTCCGAGACAAGTAAGTAAAGGGGGGGGGGGAGGGGTTTGTGTAACAAATAACTGATTGTAGTTTAGAGAACAAGTGAGCAAGATTCAAACTTTAGTTGTTATCAATGAGAGAAAGAAACTAGGGTGTATGTGTTCCCCATAAGCTCTTAACACGGTAATCCTACTAATAGTAATCCTATCCTAGTGTATCACATGCAAAGTGGTAATTTATGTATCCCTAAATCCTTGGTCCGGCAAATAGAGAATTTCACCCCGCACCTTAGTCCGGCTACGTGTGTATAATTTACTAACCCTTACCTTTAACTCATATTAGACATCACATCAATGTATGACTTAGTTTTCACCCTCGACCAATTGGCATTAGACTATTAGATAGTATCACACTAAATCTATGTTGATAATTCTTTTCTTATTAATTACCTCCTTGGTCCGACAAGTAGCAACAAGGCGAGTTCTAACGTTGGCCACCGTTAAAAAAACTTCTAAATGAAAGATTTATCAATGCATGCAACAACACTATTAAAGAATTACTTAATTACTATTCATACTTTGTTAATCGTTCATGGTTCCCACAACCCTAGTTGTGGATTTAGTTATCCAAACTAGCAAGAACACAATTCATATTTTTAATTGAAGAAGAATTCATGAACTTATGTAATGAGTAGAAGAAACCCATAATCTCCAATTGAAATTCCAAGCCAAAATCTTTATAAATCAAAAATAGGAAATCAAATTGCTAATGTTTGAAAGTTAATTCCCAAGAACACACCAAGAACTGAAGTTAAACAATAGTGGCTAACCCCCAAACGAGGTTTACATACCCATTTATAGAAAACATAATCCCAAACAAAAAGGAAATGAAGTAAGGAAGTAAACTGCTGGACGCAGCTTCAATCGACGAGACTGACCTACGGACCGTGGATCGACCTTTGGTCCGTAGGTCCCTTCCGTAGCTCAGGACTTAGAACTTTTCCATAGAGGTTGGAACCTTCAAATTTCTGATGCAAACGACGGACTTGCAAAATGGACTGTAGGTTGACCTACGGTTCATAGGTCCCCTCTGTGGCTCCACACTTAGAACTTTTCATCAGGTACTGGATCTCAAAATTTTTGATACAAATGACAAGTATGCAAGATGGCCCGTAGGTCGACCTACGGTCTGTCAATGGCCACCGTGGTTCCACAATTGGTCAATACTTCCCTGATGCTCCATCTACACCACCAACCTACGGAGCATGACTGGACCTACGGTCTGTAGGTGACTCCTTCTACAGAAATTCAGCTGCTGTCTCTCTCAACCTCGTCCAAGCCTATTTCCTGCAAATATAACACAGAAACATTAATTCTAATGCAAAATGGGCCCTAGACACACACAACTCTTAAGTGAAATTTATTAAAAATACCCTAAACTCACAGTATATCAGGTACTCAGACTTCCCCAAAAGGATCCACAAGGCAAGCACTTAACATTTTGATTGATTTTATCTATAGAGGGAAGTTAATCCATCCATCATCAAGAATTGACAACACAAGATCTGACATTCTAGGTAGTTCAAATTCTTCCATTCGCAATTTCAACCTCACCATTTAGAATAGAATTCACTTAAATCATGTCTCAAATTCAAACTATGTCACTCATTCACAATTTTCAGCCCAAAAAATTCAAGATTGAAATAATGACAATTTTACCCTTAGGAATGATATAACTTATTTCATCACAAAACAATTTCATGCACAACATAAACAAATTGAGTTACTCAAACTTCACCTGAAAACTAAGATTTTAAGCAAAATAGGGCAAATTTCAAACGCTAAACTTCACATTCAAAACAATTTGCTTGAGATCTAACAATTTTAAGAATTATAATCCTATTTCAAACACAGATCTTCAAGCTTAACAAAGTGAATATTAAAGTAATCTCAACTACAACGTGAAATTCTTACCACAATCATATTATCAAACTTAAAATCAAGTAGAGTAATATACCAGATTTGGAATCAAGAGGGTGGAAACCAAGAACTTTAATGGTGGTTTTCTTCAACCTTGAACTCAAAAACTTAGCAAAACAATTTTTTTAGATTTTTGGTTCGGAGGTTATTTGGGAATGGGTCAAGAAGTGTTTATATAGTGAGATAAAGTGAAGAGACAGTTGAGGAGTTGTGGAGGTAAAGGGTTTAAGGAGAGGGGATGAATGTGGGTATGGAGGTTAATAAGGAAGAAGATGAAGAGTTTTGAGGTTTTGGATTTAAAAATTTTTGGTCAAAATATGGTCTTTTGAAGTTCTTTTCAATAGTTAAATTTGAAAATCTTTCTTTACTTGACTTGGATGTGATAGGTGACTCACTATTTGGAATTGGCGTTTCGTCGCTTGAAGTGCAGATCTCACGAATTAAGGCCAAAATAATGGATTGAATTGACACTTTGAATAGTGTTGTACAATAGTTAACTAGTGGTTCGCTGGCTAAACGTAGATTCTTAGGAATCTTACACAAGTATCAGGTGGGTTTCTCCACTTAACTAGAGATATACATCATTTGACCAACGTTTCTCTTGTCTAACACCAATAACATATATGCCTGAATTTTTATACTCTCGACATAGTATCCTTCTTTCACCGCTAAAAATACACCAAAACAACAAAAAGTGAAGTAAAAATACTTGGGTTGCCTTTAAAGAGCCGCTTGATTTAACGTTGCAATACAATGCAAGTACCTCACAATCACCTGATATCGAGTGAGAATTCCCTTTTCATGGATCTTCTACCTACCCATGTAAGAAATCATTAACCGATATTACCATGCATTCATCATGTGGTTTTGTAGGCATGACCACCTTAAACTTGATCGACTCATCACCAACTCCAAATTGGAGTTCACCAAGATCCACATCAATAATAATTCTTGCCGTAGAGCTAAATGATATGCCCCAGAATGATAGGCACTACATCCACATCGTAATCTAATACCACAAAATTTGCCGGTAAAATAAACTTGTCTACTTTGACTAAAACGTCAAATAGTACACCAACCGGTCTCTTGATAGAACGATCTGCCTTCAGCAACCTAATAGGTGTAGGCTTGGGTTTCCCAAGGCCCAATTTGTTGAAAGTTAAGAGCGGCATGAAGTTGGTACTTTCCCCCTAATCACACAAGGCTTTGTCAAATTTGTGCACCCCAATGGTGCACAGAATGGTAAAAGCTTTCCGATCTTTTTTTTTTTGCGTCAAATGAATTTGCTATCACAACATTAAAATGGTGAGACATTCGATATTTCTCACATTGACGACTTTTTATTTTGCAGAGGCTTTTTCATGAATTTTAAATATCTTGATATTTGCAATAACACACCAGCAATGAAGTATTCACAGACAACTTGTTGAGCTGGTCCAAAAACCTTTAGAAATGCTCATCTTCATTTTAGTTGATTTTACTTTGAGGATAAGGAGGGGGACATTTAGGATCAATGCCCTTAGTGGATTTCTCCCATGCTTCATCCTCATCATTTACCACTTTAGGAGGGTTCGTCTTCTTGTTCTCACAAACATTGGTTTTGTCCCTCTTGGACAACTCTTCCTTAACCACCTCACAAATTGAATCATCAAGCAACAAATATTTGTTAAATTTTTTGCTAACACCTTTATTTGACACCACCTTGGGTCCTTCAAGTACCTTATCACTCCTTGTGATAATTACCCTGCAATAACTCTCATTTTTTTTTGTTTGGAAGAGTAACATTTGAGTGTGCCCTTGGATGTAGGATTCATTTGCACTAAAAGATGATTTTATTGTATCTCTAAATGCTTGCAGAATTAGAACTAACAGTTTGAGTCAAACTTGATACATCATTTTTTATTTCTTTGACTTCATTGTCCATAGACTCTTCAACATCTCCTCAATTTTGGAATTAGCAGGGGCACTCACACTAGCTTTAGTTTGGGGAGCATTGACTTATTGAGGAGGTTGATGAGTTGTATATTTTTACTCATTTGAGGCCTTCTTAGTTTAACAATTAGTGTCTTCAATGCCTATTTATGTCCTATTATGATGATATTTTTATGTTTTGCAGCTATGAAGGCTAAAGGACAAGACAAAGATGAATACATGAATATGATGCCAAAAACATTGAAATGATATAAACTCTCAACTAGTAGTCGCCTAACCAAAATGGAGGATCGCCCAATTGGCCAGACCTCGCTGAAGTTGACAGTGTTCGCAATTAAAAAAATATGCAAGACATGTTCGGCAAACTAAAGTTGAAATGATGATTCACCAAAGTAGATTGGGCGAGCTAGAAGTTCCATCGTCGAAGGTGACAGACTCATAAGTAAAAGTGAAAGTTGAATGGGAAAATAGGGTGGTAATCGACAATCTAGCGAATGTGAGATACTTACTCAATCGATTTCACCAACATAGGTTCAAACACATGAAAACTGAAGTAAAAGAAGGGCAAGCTAAAGAGCAAATAGTGATCCACCGAACATGTTAAGCGAGCCTGAGTAACGTCGTTGAGTGAGTCGCATATGGAATTTTGGGATAATTTTTAGGAAATTATAAATAGTCTAAAGGAGAGAAAAAAAGAGCTTTTCCTTTTCCAAAATTTAGTGGTCTAAAATATTTTATTTTTGGTGTGAAGAACTAGACTCTTTACTTAGTTTTGGGGTTTTTCAAATATTCTTTTAATTGACAATTGTGGGTAAAATACAAAATGATTATTGAAGATGCTTGTTGATTTCTAACTGATTTATGCTTGGAAAACTCATTGGTATACTTTCTTGTCTTTTTATAATGATTGGCTAAAATCCCAATTCCGGGGTGTGATTATGGGGTTGGGTATTGATTTAATGTAGTGTGTCTTGTGCTTTGCTTTGTTGTATTGCTATTCATCTATGGATTTAGGTTATTTATCATGGGGTTGAGTCACAGGTTAAGGTTGTAAACTTAATCCTAGTCTAGATCTTTGATTGATGCTCGAAAGAGATTAATTGAAGTGGGTAAATAACTTTATGCATACAATTTATGTTTGATTTCTATGGTTTACTTGTTTATTTCTAGTTGCCAAATTTGCACGAAAAGTGATTTTCGTAAGATAATAGGTTGATTTGTGATTCACATAGATGAGATCGAAAGAAGATTCTATGATATGATGCTATGAGATCAATAGAAGATTAGTGTCATTGAAGATTACATAGCCTATCCATATTTCTCTAGCCCTATTGAGCAAGCATTTGTACCCCTATTTGAAATCAATACCGATCCCTACACCCCTAGATCGTCTCTTACATTTGAAATCCCTTGCGTTTTAGTTTAATTGCGATAATTGATTCTAAAACCCTTTTTGTAAATTTGGTGGAATCATCCACCCAATTGTTCTAAATCACGACAATGAATCAAAATGCATTCTTAATTTTCTAGTTGAACTCTTATCCTTAAACCACTCCCTGTGGAATTCGATCCCGACTCTTTGTTGGATGCTTTTATTGTTAACGACCGCTTACTTTGCTAATTTTTTTAGGGTGATTTGAACATTATCAAAATAGTGTCGCTGTCGGAGAATGGTAGCTAAGAATTCAAATTGTGAAGTTAGTTGTAAACTTGTTTAGTTGTAGTGGATTGTTGTTTGTTTGGTGTTGTTGCTTTTCCCATTTGTAGGTAGATCCATGAGCGAAAATAGCACTGAAGATACTAGTCACTACGAGCAAAATGATCAAATGGGTGATATGGACGACATGTATGTGAGTGTCCTTTAAAGAAATGGATCCATCCAGTTACCTCCTACTACAGGGAGAGCAATGTTTCACGTAACCAGAACCATGTTACAATTGCTCCAAAAGCGGGAAATATTTGGGGGACTTGCTCATGAGGACCCCATGAATATCTCCAAAACTTAATGGATATTTGTGGCCCTTTCGTCTTCAAGAACATCTCACAAGAATCTATTCGACTGAGATTTTTTCCATTCTTCTTAACGGGGGAAGCTACTAGATGGTTGGCTGAATTGGCGAATGATTCGTTCTCTTTTGTGGGAGGAATTAACCGAAGAATTTTTTGAAAGATTCTTTCCTCCCTCGAAAATGGTAAATCTTAGAGACAACATCCATTACTTCAAAAGAGTAACTAAAGAACCTCTTCACGAAACCTGGTTGCAGTTTCAAAAGTTGTTGCTACAATGTCCAACACATGGTGACGCAGAAAATTTACTGATGTATTACTTCTATTGTAGTCTTGACTCACTCAACAAAGAATTGACTGATCAACTTATCCAAGATGGACTGGTGCGGTAACCGTTCAATGTAGCAACAATGTTGCTAGATGTTATGATCAAGATAAAATATAACACCTCGGATTTAGAAAAGAAGAAAAATGCAATTTTGGGCTGGTGTCTGTGTCTACGGGTCCTATCTATGGACCGTAGAAGATCCTACGGGCTGTAGATGGAAATCGTAAGAGCTAAGATTTTTTTTAATCGAGTCCCAATACCCGTTTTATGGTTCATCATGATGCCTTGTCAACCTTTGTACGAGGTGTATATAGGTCTCGTACGTGAGTCCTAGACTTGGTGAAATTTTAAATTTAAAGGTTGGTTCTACAGATAGGAATACCTACGAGCCATACATAGGGTTCAATAAAAATTGAGTAATATTTGAAGTCACAGTAACGTATCTAAGGTTGACTAGTACGGTTCGTACGTAGAAGGACCTATGGGCCGTAGGTCCAAACCGTAGATGGAGGGCGACAATTATTTTAAAGGGGCTTTTGGGTATTTTCCTAATTTTTTAACCCTATGCTATGTCATTTTTCTTATTTCCCTAAGTTCTTTATACATGTTTTTAAGCCCCAACTAGCCCATTTACAATTCATTCTCCTAAATCCTCTAAACTCGACCAAATTCATCCTCCCAAATTCTCTCAAGTTTAAGGAAGAAGAAGAAGAATTTAGGGTTCCAATCAAGTTTCTATTTTTGCCATTTTCTTGAGCTTAAAGTATCAAGGTATGTGTGTATTTACCCATGAAGTCCTTTCCTCCAAGGGGTCCCCAAGTATTTCAATTTCCAATTGATCAAATTAGGGTTTCAATTCAATGAATGTGGGTTTCATTCAGTTATGATCCATTATGATTAATTAAGTATTCTAATGCATAATTTGATGTTAATCTATGATATTTATTTAAAATTTCATCTACCCATGCCTAAATTATGCTTTTCAACCATGATTCTATGAAGATATGCATGTTTTCATGAAGTTATTGTAAATGAATTGATGATGCTTTGAAAGAAAGGTATTGATGTTATTGTGAAAGGATTTCTCACTCACTAGGATTATCATGATTGTGAAAGATATTTCTCACAAATGAATTCATATTGGTGAAAGGTTTCTCATTTATGTTGAATTATGTTAAAGAGCTATTCTATGTTTTGATGTTGAAATTGTGGATTGGTATTGATCATTGCCTTTCCCTATGTTGAAATGATATTTGACTTTTATCTATTCCATTGGGATTTAGACTTCGCACCGAGAGGGCTTTCAGGTGGAGGCTCAAATATGATAGTGTCTAGTAGCAACCTCTAGTCCCAAACTGCGTTCCCTCGTAGGATTGTCCTAAGTGACCTAGCTAGTGGATCCACTTTAGAAAATGATGATATATACGAATTCTACCTTGGCAAGTAGTTTCCCTTCTTTCGGTATGAAGGATATACCATTTCCACGATATAGCTCTCACAGTCTCATTATCGGTTAAAGCTAATATCCCACAAAATGACTAAGTTTTCGTCAAGGTTTCCTTATGTCCTTTTATGTTAATATACTTGACCATGTTTTCATGATTTTCATGACATCCTTTTTGTAAAGCTTCTAAATGTCCCATTACGATCATGCCTACTTGTTTTAAGTTACTTATGTTATCATGCCTATGTTTATGAATATTGCCTCATACGTAGTATATTTCATGTACTAATGCATACTTGATCCTATATTATTTCACTAATGTAGGGTCCGATGCTCCCATCTCTCATACTCATGTCTAGTGATCCCTCATAGACATTGAAGATTGGTGAGTCCTCATGTTCCGAGGGTCGAGACTCTTTTATTGCTTTTATTTAATTTCTATTTCAAATTTTTGCATGTGATGTATGGGTTACGTCCTAATCACTTCTTTGATGCAATAGATGGCTTTGAAACTTAAGTTTAGACTTCCGCTTTTGTCAAACTCTTTTTATGAAATACAACTTTACAAACTCTTTGTTTTCTATTATCTTGTATGATGGATGCTAACTAGCTTCTTTAGGGCATCTCGGGGTCTTATACATAATGTCACATCTAAGGTATACTTTGGGTCGTGGCAAACTTGGTATTCAGAGCACAAGATTTAGAAAGGTCCTAGAGTGTCTCATAAGCCACGTCGAGTAGAGTATTGTTCATGTGTATGAAGTGTGCCACATTTATGAATGAGAGGCTATAAGATGTTTAGGAAACTTTACTTTTTTCATTACTCTAAAGTCGTGCGATAGAGTCTAACTCTATATGTCTCTTTCCAAATCCCTATCTAATGCTTTTCAGGATATGGCCCCTCGAGAGCATACGTTAGAAAGAATGCATGTGAGAATGTGGAATTAGAAGCTCCTCAAGCTCTAGATGTTCCAATTGATCCTTTGGACGAACAAGTTACTAATGCAGAGTTTAGGGTTGCTTTTCAAATGTTGGCTCAATCCATGTCGACCCAAGCCAATAGGGAGGTTGTGGTCCCCATGAACCCAAATGTGGGTACGAAGGCAACTAGAGTGAGGGAATTCACTAGGATGAATCCTTCGGAGTTTCATGGTTCCAAGGTTGATGAAGATCCTCAAGAGTTTATTGATGAGGTCTACAATGTGTTGATGATCGTGCGGGTGATGCCAGTGTAAAAGACAGAATTAGCCGCTTATCAACTTAAAGGTGTTGCTCAAGTTTGTTTCAACCAATGGAAAGAAGAGAGGGCAGTTGATGCTGATCCTCTTAATTGGGAAAAATTTAAGGGTGCTTTCCTTAATAGGTTCTTTCCCCTTGAGATGAGGGAGGCCAAGGTACTTGAAACTCATTAACCTTCGCCAAAGAAATATGAGTGTGAAGGAGTATGCCTTGAAGTTCACACAATAGTCTAGGTATACTCCTTCTATGGTTACCGACTCTAGGGCAAAGATGAGCAAGTTCGTCTCCGGTGTGTCTGACATGGTGGTTAAAGAATGTCGTACCGCCATGCTCATCAATTATATGGAAAATTCTCATCTAATGGTTCATTACCAACAAATTTAAGAGGGGAATCTTGAGGAAATATTTAGGGAGGCAAAGTTGGTAAGGACCAGTGATGGTGACTTTTCACATTCGAGGTCCAATGGAAATGGTAGTTCTAAGTTTCAACAAAGGTTTTCCGGTCAAAGTTTTTCATCTTTATGTTTATGTTTTGCTTGATCCTGGTGCTACCTAGTCTTTTGTGATGTCATATGTGGCTGTGAAGGTTGATGTTCTTCCGGATGTGTTGATAGACCCTTTTTCCGTCTCTACTCTTATTGGTGAATCTATTGTGGCTAAGAGAGTCTATAAAAGTTATCCCGTCTCCTTATCCCAAAGAGTCACCCATGCTGATCTTGTAGAGCTTGATATGTTATATTTCGATCTTATTCTTGGTATGGACTGTCTCTATTCTTGTTATGCTTCTTTGGATTGTAGAACCCGAGCAGTCAAGTTTCAGTTTCCTAATGAGCCCGTTCTAAAGTGGTAAAAGGGAAATTCTATGCCTAAGAGTCAGTTTGTTTCTTGCCTTAAAACTTGAAAGATGATTTCTAAGGGTTGTATATATAATCTTGTTCGGGTTAGGGATACGAAATCCAAAACCCTATCTTTTAGTTGGTCCCCATTATTAATGAGTTCCCAGAAGTGTTTTCCGATGATTTACTTGGTGTTCCTCCCAATAGGGAAATAGACTTTGGAATTGACCTTCTCCCAGATACGTAAGCTATATCTATCCTTCCTTTTCATATGACTCCGGTAGAACTTAAGGAGTTAAAAGAGCAATTGGAAGATTGTTAAATAAGGGTTTCATCATACCGAGTATCTTTCCATGGGGTGCTCCAGTCTTGTTTGTTAGGAAAAAAGATGGTTCACTTCGTATGTGCAACGACTACCGCCAGTTGAACAAGGTTACCATTAAAAACAAATATCCTCTTCCAAGGATAGACAATTTGTTTGATCAACTACAATAAGCGAGTTACTTTTCTAAGATTGACCTTCGATCGGGTTATGACCAATTGAGGGTAAAGGAAGATGACATTCCAAAGATGACTTTTTGAACCCATTCTGGTCATTATGAGTTTTTGGTAATGTCGTTTGGTTTGACTAATGCTCCGGCTGCATTTATGGATTTGATGAACAGGGTGTTTCAAAAATACCTTGATATATTTGTAATTGTGTTTATCGATGATATCTCGATTTACTCAAGGAATGAGGATGAGCATACCGATCATTTGAGGATTGTGTTACAAGTCCTCAAGGACCAACAACTCATTGCAAAGTTTAGTAAATGTGAGTTTTGGTTAAGATCTGTGGCTTTTCTTGGTTACATTATTTCCGGTAAAGGTATTGAGGTAGATCCTAAGAAAATAAATGTGGTTATGAGTTGTCCTAGACCTTTATCCCCTTTGGATATTCAAAGTTTTATTGGTTTGGCTGGTTACTATAGATGGTTTGTGGAAGGATTTTCTTCGATTGCCTCTCCATTGACGACATTGACCCAATAGAGGGTTATGTTCGTATGGTCTAACGCATGTTAAAAGAGTTTCCCAGAGCTAAAAGATACGCCTACTTCCGCTCCAGGATTGACTTTACCGGAAGGATCCGATGGGTTTGTGGTTTATTATGGTGCGTTCTTATGCAAAATGGGAAGGTTATTGCTTATGCTTCAAGAAAACTTAAGATTCATGAAAAGAAATATCATACCCACGATTTAGAACTAGCGGTAGTTATTTTTTTACCTTAAAGATTTAGAGGCACTACTTATGTAGTGTTCATGTTGATGTCTTTACCGACCACAAAAGTTTGCAATATGTGTTTAAGCAAAAGGATCTAAACCTTCGCCAAATGAGGTGGCTTGAGTTACTAATGGATTATGACATGAGTGTCCTCTATCACCCGACAAGGAAAATGTGGTGGCAGATGCTCTTAGTATGTTATTAATGGGAAGTGTTTCTCATATTGAGGATGATAAAAAGGAGTTGGTTCGAGATGAACATAGATTGGCCCAATTGGGTGTTCAGTTGGTTGACTCCACCAAAGGTGGTGTTATGGCACATAATGGTTCCAGATCGTCTTTTGTGTCAAATGTGAAATCCAAGCAGGATCTCGATCTGATTTTGTTAGAATTGAAAGAAGCGGTGCTTAAAAAGTCTGTTGAGGCTTTCACCTTATGGGGAGATGGGGTACTTCAATATCAAGGTTATTTGTGTGTTCTCAACATTGATGATTTGAGGGAGCATATTTTATCAGAAGCTCATAGTTCTCGATATTCCATTCACCCGGGAGCCACCAAGATGTATCGTGACATGCAGGAGGTCTATTGGTGGAATGGAATGAAGAAGGATATTGTGGAATTTGTTGTTAAGTGTCCTAATTTTCAAAAAGTGAAAATTGAGTATCAACAGCCAAGAGGTTTATCCTTCAGTTCCAATTCTTTTTGAAATTCTATTCCTAATTATTGAATTGCTATATGTTATGCATTGAGATTCTTAAGTTGATTTGTTCATGTCCATATTTCAGCATGAACCCTACTAATTGAGTATTTTTAGATGAGTAGTATCGTTGTGTTTTGAGTTCTTGAGTTCTGAGTATTGTTTCCTATATTTTTATTGAGATCCTTGAGTTGATTCGTTCATGTCTATATTTCAGCATGAACCTTATTTTGAGTTATAAATTTCGAGAATCTTTTGAAGCCAACAATTGAGTTCTAAACTGAGTTTTTAGGAAGTAAAGATGAGTTTGAGAAAGAGTATAAGGGAACTAAGTATTTCCCAAATGTTTCATTTTTACATGAAGAAAGAGAGTATTATTTTGAGAAAAGAGAAACTTTGATTTCTAAATGAACTTATGAGTTCAGAAATATTTCAGAGCAGTTACCTCTTTTAAGAGGATAGTTTGAGAAATTATCTCAAACTAGAGAAATAGTATGTTTTTTACATTTAAGCATGAGTATCTATATTATTTGAAGTAGTATTGAACACCGATATGAGGATGTGTTCAGACAATTCAAAATCCTCATAAACCATGTATGCCAACATGGATAAAAGATCATACTTTTTAGATGACTCCTTGTTGCTTTCGAGCATAGCTTAGTGGATCCACTTAGTTGAGGTGTTCTATACCCCGACAAGGTATAAGATAGTACTGGCAGCATGGGTGAGACATTGTATCATCACGTAGCTCATAGTGATGGTTGTCGGTTAGAGAATCTCCCAAATAAAAGTAAGAAGTATTCTATTGTATTTTTATATACATCCTTGAGTTAACATATTTTATTTATGAAGCTTTAAATGTTTTCATCTCTTGTTATTGCTTTGTATTGAGTTGAGTTAAGTTGAGGTAAGTATTCTTTCAGCCCTATCAGTTCAATTATTTATACATTTAACTATATTACATACTCGTACATTCAAATGTGTTGATGTCATTCGACCTGCATCCTCTTATGATGCAAATACAGGTGTTCAGGATGATCAATAGGTACTTTGTTGAGATCAGTCTACACTCCAGTTAGCATTTAGTGAGCCTCCTTGTATTCCAGAGGACTTCACATGTACTTTCAATTTAGTTGTTTTGAGGCGTCGTGGGTCTTGTCCCAACACCTATCGTAGACATTAGAGGCTTTATAGATAGAAATATAGAGTTGAGGAGTCTTTCAATATGTATTTTTCCTTGAGATGTTTTTTTGCAAACTATTATACTTGTATTGTTGAGTATTTTACAGGCAGTTTGAGTTGAGTATTTACTTTGAGTTTAAATGTTCAAAAATTCATTTTTAAGCATTTTATTGCTTGAGTTAGTCTTCCGCTTGTAGGCAGCCAAGATGAGGATTCACTTGGGACCAGCAATGGTTCTAAAGTGTCGGACAGGTCCAGGGTGTAGGCTCGGGTCGTGACATATGGCTCGTAAAAGCTTCTACGATCCGTAGATGTGATCCAAAAAACCAGACTTCAGTCCAAAAAATTCATTTCTTCATTTTCCAAATTCCTAGGTGTTACAGTATCTCCCCCCCGGGAATATTCATCCTCGAGCGGGACTCAAGGAAACACAAGGAGGGTAGGGGAAGAGATCTAACAGTCCAACAAGAATACAACTTCATCATCAAAAGCATATAAACAAAGAGGGACATCAACTCCAAGCTAAATCATATTTGAAACATCATTTCATGAGGCATGCATGCAAATCACACTCAAATGCACATAATTATGAAGAAATTCTTCAACTTATCTCATTTTCTCAAAAATCAAGTATTTCAGGAGTATGCATGCATGAGGAAACATGAGAATAACTAATACACATGATACAAAAAAGGATAAACTATGAGAAACTAAATATATCTAGCTAGAATAGGATCGGAGGGAAAGAGAAGGGGATAACGAGACATCATATCGGCCTCACCCTCCCAAGTAGCACCCTCAACTCTTTGATTCCTCCATAAGAACTTTACAGATGCAACTTCCTTATTCCTCAATTTCTTAACTTGCCGGTCCAAAATTTCAACCAAAACTTCTACATAAGAAAGACTCTCCGTTATACCAAAACTCTCCAATGGTATAATAGATGTCGGATCATCAACATATTTCTTCAACAAAGAGACATGGAAAACCGGATGTACTGATGCTAAGTTATTATTCAAATTAATTTCATAAGAAACTTTACCAATACGCCTCAAAATTTGATATGGTCCCACATAACGAGAACTAAGCTATCCTTTCTTTCCAAACCTCATTACACCCTCCATGGGTGAAATCTTCAAGTAGACTCAACATCAAACTCAAGGTCTATCTTTATTACATTGGCATAGGACTTTTGTTGACTTTGAGCCATTTTTCAACCTTTCTCTAATAAGCCAAACTTTTTTCATAGCCTCATGTACCAATTAGGGACCTATCAAAGCAACCTCAACTACTTCAAACCAACCTATGGGATATTTACACCTCCTACCATAAAGAACCTCAAATGGAGCCATACCAATGCTAGAATGATAGTTATTATTATAAGCAAACTTAATCAAAGGCAAATGATTATCCCAATTAACCTTGAAGTCAATCACACAAGCTCTTAACACATCTTCCAAATTTTGGATAGTACGCTCTGCTTACCCGTCAGTTTGAGGATGAAAGGATGAACTAAGCTTAACACTAGTACCAAGACCCTTTTGGTAAGATTTCCAAAATTGAGAAGTAAATTGGATACCACGATTGGAGATAATGAATAGGGGAACTCCATGCAACCTAGCCATCTCTTTTAGATACAATTTAGCATATTCTTCCACTGAATAAGAAACTTTGACAGGAATAAAATGAGCTGACTTTGTCATGTGATCTACAATAACCCAATTCGAGTCATGTTGTCGTCGGGAACGGGGTAAACCAATAATAAAGTCCATATTAAAATCTTCCCACTTCCAAGTAGGAATACTAATGTCTTGGGACAAGCCTCCCGGATTTTTATGCTCAACTTTTACTTGTTGACAATTAGGTCACTTACCCACAAATTTGGCAATATCCTTCTTCATCCTATTCCACAAATAGACCTCCCGCAAGTCACGTTACATCTTGGTGGCTCCCAATGAATGGAATATCAAGAACTATGGGCTTTTGATAAGATTTTCTCTTTCAAGTCATCAACATTGGGAACACACAAACGACCTAGATATCGAAGCAAACCATCTTCCCCTTGGGAGAAAGCCTTAACTTAATTTTAAAGCATTTCTTCCTTAAATTAAATAAAAATTATATCAAGACTTTGCTTGGCTTTCACATCTGACACAAAGGACGATTATGAACCATTATAAACAATAACACCACCTCAATCAGAATCAACTAACTGAACACCTAATCAGGTCAATTTATAAACAACTGAAACCAAATCATTTCTATTTTCCTCCACATGAGCAACACTACCCATTGATAGTCGACTCAGAGTATCTGCTACCACATTCACTTTATTGGGGTGATAGAGAACACTCATGTTGCAATCCTTTAGCAGCTCAAGCCGCCTCTATTGGCAAAAATTTAGATCCTTTTGCTTAAACACGTATGCAAACTTTTGTGTTTGGTAAAAACATCAACATGCACACCATATAAGTAATGCCTCCAAATCTTTAAGGCACAACCACCTCTACTTCCAAATCGTGGGTTGGATAGTTCTTTTCATGAATTTTGAGTTTCCACAAAGCATAAGCAATAACTTTCTCATTTTGCATAAAAACGCACCTTAGTCCAACTCTTGAAACATCACAATAAACCACAAACCCATCTAAACGTTCCGGTAAAGTCAACACCAGAGCGGAGGTTAGTGTATCTTTCAATTATTGGAAACTATTTTCACACACTTCCGACCATACAAACTTATCTTTGTTTTGGGTCAATGCCGTCAATGGAGAGACAATCGAAGAAAACCCTTCCACAAACATTCTATAATAACCAGCCAAACCTAAAAAACTTTGAATATCCAAAGGGGATAGAGGTCTAGGCCAACTCTTAACAACAACCGTCTTCTCAGGATCTATCTCAATAACCTTACTAGAAACAATGTGACCATGAAAAGCCACATACCTCAAACAAAGCTCGCACTTACTAAACTTTGCAAATACTTTGTGGTCCTTGAGGACTTGCAACACAATCCTCAAATGATTGGCATGCTCGTTCTCACTCCTTGAGTAAATCAAGATGTCATCGCTAAACATAATCACAAACATGTCTAGATATTATCTAAATACTCTATTCATCAAGTCGATAAATACGGATGGAACATTGGTCAAACTAAACGACATTACCAAAAACTCATAATGACCATACCAAGTCCAAAAATCCATCTTCAGAATGCCATCTTCCTTCACCCTCAATTGGTGATAACCCGACCGAAGGTCGATCTTAGAGAAGTAAGTCGCACTTTGGAGTTGATCAAACAAATCATCTACCCTTGGAAGAGGATACTTATTCTTAATGGTAACCTTGTTCAATTGATGGTAGTCAATACACATGCGAAGTGAACCATCTTTGTTTCAAACAAACAAAGCTGGAGCACCCCATGGAGAGATACTCGATTGGATAAAACCCTTCTCTAACAAATCATTCAATTGCTCTTTCAATTCCTTAAGTTCTTTCAGGGTCATATGGTAATAAGGAATAGAAATAGGTTCCATATCAGGTAGAAGGTCAATACCGAAGTCTATTTCAATTTTGGGAGGAACGCCGGGTAGATCATTGGGAAACATTTCCGAAAACTCATTAACAATGGACACAAACTCAAGAGTAGGGGTGTCAGAATCTATGTCACTAACCCAAACAAGATGATATATGCAACCCATAAAAATCATTTTTCTAGCTTTAAGACAAGAAACAAACTGACCCTTAAGCATAGAAATTCCCCCTTTCCATTCTAGAACGGGTTCATTAGGAAATTGAAACTTGACCATTCGGGTTCTACGATCAACATAAGCATAACAAGAATGGAGCCAATACATATCAAGAATAACATCAAAATCTAACATATCAAGCTCTACAAGATCAACATGAGTGATTCTATGAGATAAGGAGACATGACAATTTCTATAGACTCTCTGAGCCACAATAGATTCACCAATAGGGGTAGAGATAGAAAAAGGGTCTATCAACACATCTGGAAGAACATCAAACCTCATAGCCATATATGGCGTCACAAAAGACAAGGTAGCACCAGGATCAAGTAAAGCATAACTATCAAGATGAAAAATATTCAATATACCAGTAACCACATCACGAGAACCCCTTTGATCATGACTAGTTTGAAGTGCAGCACTTGAACCCGAACCATTAGGTAGCGCTTGCCTACTATCTTTTCCCTTGTCAACTCTAGATGGACTTATCAAGTGGTGACCACTTTTACCACAACCAAAGCAATTATCCATACCCATCAAGCATTTTCCTGGATGGCTCTTGCCACACTTATGGTATGCGGTGGCCGAAGATCCATTTCCACCACTATTTTCTCCTTGAGGCTTAGGGTTAGACACCTTTTCCTTGTTGAACTTAAGATCCAAAGTATTGGAGGAACCTTGACTGGAAAACCTTTGTCGAAACTTAGAAAAACCATGTCCATCAGACCTTAAATGTGAAAAGTCACCATCACCGGTCTTTGCCATCTTTGCCTCCCTAGAATTTTCCTTAAGTTTCTCTTCTTCAATTTGTTGAGCATGGATAATTAGATGAGAAATGTCCATTTCCTTAATGAGCATGGTGGTACGACATTCCTTAACCACCATGTCAGACACACCTGAAATAAACTTGCTCATCCTTACCCTATAGTCGGCATCCATAGTAGGAGCATACGTAGACAATTGTGTGAACTTCAATACATACTCCTTCACACTCATATTTCCTTGAAGAAGTTTAATGAATTCAAGTACCTTTCCCTCTCTCATCTCAAGGGGAAAAAACCTATCTAGGAAAGCAGCATTAAAATTTTCCCAATCAAGGCGACCCGCATTAATTATCCTCTCTTCCTTCCATTGGCTGAACCAAACTTGAGCAACACCCTTAAGTTGATAAATAACCAAATCTGTCTTTTCCACCGGTGTCACACCCATAATCATCAACACCTTGTATACTTCATCAATACACTCTTGAGGATTATCATTAATCTTGGAACCATGAAACTCCAGGGGATTCATCATAGTGAAGTCCCTTACTCTAGTTGTCGCCATACCCACATTTGGTTCCACGGGGACCACAACCTCCCTATTTGCTTGAGCCGTCATGGCTTGAGCCAACAGTTGAAAAGCAACTCAAAACTCTGCATTAGTTACTTGCTCAACCAAAGGGTCGACTAAAACTTGAGGAGCTTAAGGAGCTTCTTGTTCCACATTCTCATTCAAATTCCTCCTAACGTATTCTCTTTGAGGGGCCATATCCTAAAAAGTAAAAGATTAATATTAGGAGAGAGACATATATAATTAAACTCTATCACACAACTTTCGAATAATGAAAAAAATGGAATTTCCTAAATGTATTATAGCTTCATATTAATAAATATAGTGTGCTTCACACTCATATAAAAGACTCTACTTGACGTGGCATATGAGACATCCTAGGACCTTTCTAAACCTTGTGCTATGATACAAAGTTTGTCACGACCCAAAGTATATCCTACGCGTAACATGGTGTATAGAACCCCGAGAGGCCCTACACAAGCCAATTAGCACACATCATGCAAGATAATAGAAATAAAGACTTTAAAAGATAACATTTCATATATCAAAAAGTTTGACAAAGTGGAAGTCTAACATAAGTCTCAAAGCCATCTAATTTATCATAAGGAAAGTGAGTGGGATGTAACTCATACATCACATATAAAGTCTGAAAATGAAAATAAAATCAAGCTACAAAGTGTCTTGGTCCTCGGAACATGAGGACTTACCAATCACTTGTAGCACCCAATATATGTCTAGCCACGAGTGTATGAGATAGGATTGTCGGACCCTACATTCATGAGATAATGTAGGAACAAGTATGCATTAGTACATGGAATGTACTAATTATGGGGCAATATGCGTAAAATAGACATGATATCATAAATGAATTAAAATATGTAGACATGATCATATTGATACATTTAAAATATTTAAAGAAGAAGTGACATGAGAATCATAAAACCTGGTCAAACGCATTAACATAAAGGACTTAAGAAAACTTTGAAGAAAACAAAAGCATTTTGTGGGATATTATCTTTAACTGACAATAAGCCCATGAGAGCTATATCATGGAATCCGGTATATCCCTCATACCGAAAGAAGGGGAATCTACTTGTCAAGGTAAAATTCGTACATATCATGATTTGCTAAAGTGGATCGACTAGCTAGGTCATTAAAGACAACCATATTTGAGTCTTCACCTCAAAGCCCTCTCGATGCTAAATCTAAATCCCGATGGAATAGATAAAAGTCAAATATCAATTTATCAGAGGAAAGTCAATGATCAATACCAATCTACAACTTTCAAGATCAAAACATAGAATAGCTCCTTAAACATGATTCAACATAGATGAGAAAATATTTCACCAATGTGAATCTATATGTGAAAAATACATTTCACATTCATGATCATAATAACATGTGAGAAAATCTTTAATAATAGCATTAATACTTTCTTTCATGCATCATCACTTCATTTACAATAATTTCATGAAAACATGCATATCTTCATAAATCCATAATTCATAGGTTCATGAGTTCATCATAGGTCCATAGTTGAAAAAACATAACTTAGGGTTGGGTGAACATAATTTTAACTAAATATCATGTATTAACATTAAATCACGCATTAGAAGACTTAATTAACATTAATCAATCACAATTGAATGAAACCCATAATATTGAATTGAAACTCTTACTTAAACAATTGAAATTGAATTAGGAAATTTAGAAATCATAGGGACCCCATTGAGGAAAGAACTTCATGGGTGAATACCCATATACCTTGTTAGTCAAAGCCCAAGAAAGATAATGAATTTGGGGATTTGAATGGAACCCTAGCTCTTCTTCTTTCGTAGGTTGGGAGAAATTTGTAGAGGATGAATTTTGTCAAGTTTAGGAAATTTAGGAGAATTAATTGAAAGTGGGTAATTTGGGTCTTAAAATATTTATATATGGCTTAGGGTAGAAGGAAAAATAATATAGTATTGGGTTAAAATAATTAGGAAAAGACTCAAAAGCCCTTTGAATAACTGTCCGACTCGACCTACGGTTCCAACCTATGGACTGTAAGACTTTCTATGGCCTGTACTAGTCAACCGTAGACTAAGTATTGGGACCATGAAACCCCCCTTCCTATGGTTTCCATCTACGGCTCATAGATTCCTCTACGATTTGTAGCTGGGGACCCGTAAAACCAAACTTCAGTCCAAAAATTTATTTTCTTCCTTTTCCAAATTCTGAGGTGTTATAGGTGGGCATGAAACTAGCATACTTCGAGAATCTATCCCAAATGACCATGATCGTTCCATACCTGTCGAACTTTGGCAAGCAAGTTATGAAGTCCATAGTAACGCTCTCCCATGAGCGCTCCACTACAGGTCGTGGCTCCAATAGTCCTCCAAGGTGCCATTGCTCAACCCTATCATGTTGTCACATAAGACAGGTTTACACGAAAAACTCAATATCATGTCACATATGTGGCCAATAATAGATTACCTCAAGACACACCCTTGTGCGATGTTGCCTCAGATGTCTAACCCATAATGTGTGATGGATTTCATTAATGATATGTCACCTTATATTCATAGACTTAGGAACATAGACCCTCCGACTGACGGTGAGAAACAGTCCGTCTTTCAACCAGAAGCGTCTTATATTGCCTTGGGTAGCAAACTCCATAAATTTCTTTGCGTTTGGGTTATGTTGGATAAAAGTGTCTTGGATTCCATAGTGAACTGTAGTGATGGTAAAACATTTTCCCTTTCTACTTAAATTATCGGCATTAACACTTCCCCAGCCTGGCTTGTTGATAACGCTCAAAGTACTATTCAAAACCAATTAAAGAGGTAAGCGGTCATTGTCAATAAAAATACCCAACTAAGAGTCGGGGTCGAATCCCATAGATAATGGTATATCATAGAAAAGTCTATCAAAAAATTTGGATTGTGAAATCATTCATTTGTAATAGTAAAAACAAGTGGGTGGATGATTCTACCAAATTAATAAAAAGTTTTTCTTATCAATACTCACAATTAAACAAAGATTTTGGAAAATTTAAGAAGTAACAAGTAATTTAGGGTGTGGGATTGGAAATCAATGTCATATAGGGGTTATTGTGTTGCTCTATAGCGATGAACATTCATGAATAGGTTGGATCATCTTCAATGACACTAATCTTATTTAGATCTCACAACATCTTTTCATAGAATCTCCTTTCGATCTCATCTATGTACTATACTAAACAATCCAATACCTTACTCTATTCTCTCTTTCGATACCTAAACAGGCAAATATATTCGACCTATAACCTCTATTTTCAAGCAAGTTATAGACATCAAACCTAAATTGCTAGTATCAGACTAATTATCCACTCCAGCCAATCTCTTTCGATCATTAATCGGAGATCGAAAGTAGGAATTAAGTTTGCAACCTTAACCCATAAGTTAACCCTATGCTAATTAGCCCAATTCATGTATGAATAGCAGCAAAAGAGAGCATAACACAATATCCACTACATTAAATCAACACCCAACCCCATAATTGCACCCCTAGATTTTGGGATTTTACCACCCATCACAAAAAGCAAAGAAATTATACTTTGACTAAAGGTACCATACATAAACCTTCTTGATGACTAAGAGTCATTGGAGGTAGGGATCAATCATTGTGTAAAACTTTTGGAAGAATTCCTGCTTGAGAATGATGTCAAATATATCTAGGGGTGTGATAGTGAAGTTAGTCTTACTTTGCCACTTGCCTAGTGTGATGCTTACTCCCTGGGTAACTATGCACATGGGAGTATGTAGTGCATTGACCGCTTTGAGGCAGGTGTTGCTTGTATTGTAACTCAGCCCTAATTTAGTTGTTGTTGTCTTGGTGATAATGTAGACTTCTGCACCGGAGTCTACCATAGCACGGACTGGTAGTCCATTGACGAAGATGTCTACATACTGCATATTGTATTCTTATAGATTTCCTAACTGCTTTGTAATAGCTCCGCATAGTCCAACCATGCCAAACTACGTTGTGCCCAAGTCTTGTCCTTGTTCCTATGCATCTTTTTTCTTCCGCTCCCACAGAATAGCACGAAGGTTCTTCATTTCAAGACACCTTGCATAGCCATGAATTCCACCACTTATGTAGCATCCATCTCCTTTTGTAGTTTGCGCCTTTCTCACGGTATAGTTCTGACGTCCAAACCGACATTGTTCAACCCTATCGTGTTGGCACATAAGACATGTTTACACGGAAAAGTCAATGCCATGTCACATATGTGGCCAATAATAGATTCCACCTTTGGCATAAATGTTTCTCGTCTCATTTCCTTTTATTTTGTCATTCTTGGCATGCCTGAGGTCGGTTAAAGCTTTGGCCTACATGATGCTTCATAGATAGTTCTAATTTGTCGTAATTCCAACTCCGTCTTGGTCCAATTTTGCAATCTATCCCTGAAGTGGAACAACATATCTTTATCTGTGAGCTTGGGAATCTGAAGCGTGAAAATGGTGAACTCCTTAACGTATGCTCGAATGCTTCAATTCCCTAAATATGTATTTTGCTGCATAGAGGACGTTGTTGGGAAAAAAGGCCTTCTTAAAATCTTATCGCAATTTTGCCCAAGTGTTAATAGTGCAAAGCCTCTTCCCTATCTTGGACTCTTTACAACTCCACCATAGCATGGCCATCTTTGAGAGGCATAAAACGACAATGTTAATCTTTGTTCTCATTACTCTTTAGCCTGTTGCAATTGAAGTAATTCTCCAAATGCCAAAGGAAATTCTCCACCTTTTTCACGTTACGAACACCTTTGAACATTGTTGGTTTGGGAGCCTCAACCTTGGCCTCTCTATCTTTTTCGAAGGATGCATATCCTCTAACTTCAATCCCCTCCTTAGTGCTTTAATCTTGGTTCTCATTGTTTTAATTGTGCTTAATACATTTATGAGTCGGCACGTCAAGGAAGTGATGGCTTCCTTTATCTCATATTATGCATGCTTGCACCTCTCCAACTCTTTGCGAATGTTGTCATTATCCTCAAGGGTGAAGTCCTTGAGAGTCTTAAACTTGTTGTCGACCTCATTCAAGCATTTGCCTAGGATCTCCACAGTTTGCCTCGTCTTTTCAAGCCTCGCGATCCATTCTACTCCAAGTGTGACCTCTATGGGGTGCTCCCACGTTCATCATCACTTTCGAGACGAAGGTGGGTGGGATGTCAGTACTTCTCTTGGTGTAGAGTCGAATAAGAATTCCTTATTACTCTTAAAGTTCTTTTTTCGGTGCTTTTTTGGTGGTGCTCACAGCGTTGATGTCTCCCTCGTTAGCTATTCTCTTAGTATCAAAATTGTCTCTGATACCACTTTGTCATGGACTTAGACTTCAACTAAGCACTATGTGCTGCACTTGACCACTTATTCACGATTCTTTCATGATATTATAAGCCTAGGTGAGGTCTTGGTTGAATATTCAGAGGTCCCGAACTTGTTTTAGCTTTTGAAGCATTATGTTAGTTTCATGTGACTTTCACAGATGTCGGGTCAAGGAGACCTTCGATTCGTATTTTGATGGTTCCATTGAGTTCAAAACATCGAGTATAGTCGATTTGCATATATCATTTGTGTGTACGTGGTTTTGAACGAATCCCGAGAATCCTTTCGTTGATTTTTGTATTTGTTGATTTGGCTGAGGTTTAGTTTCTGGTGCATCTCACGATCGCGAGGGTGGGCTTGCTTTCGCGAGGCTCACTATAGCAAGGTATAATTCTCTTTCACTAAGGGTCAATTTCCTTTGACCTTCGCAATCGCGAAGGGCCTGTTCGCGATCGCAACCTTTGTGAAAGTGAAGGCTCGTGCGTGAAAGCGAAGGCTGGATTATTTTTGGTGTTTTCTTTTGCGAACTAGTGGTCAATTTTGCAACATCAAAGGGGTGTTTTTGACCTGCAAATTTCGGGGTTTAAGCCCCATTTTCCATTTTTGAGGTTGGCAAAATCCTTGGAGGCACTTTTGAAGGAATTTCTTGTGCTAAATCACTTGGGTAAGCCTTTGTGACCCTAAAACTTCTCTTCCCTGTGATTATTTATGGATTTTAACATCTAAACTTGGGATTTTAATTGGCAAATTGCAAGATTTTCAAGAACTCAAGTTCTAAACAAAAAAGAAGATTGTGAACTATTTTAATTACTTTTCTGAAATGACTTTCAATAATGAGTTCCAAATGCCTTGAGTAATAGTTTCAAGTAAAGACTTTTGGATTCAAACCACATTTTCAAAATTGAGTTTTTTGAGTTGATTGACCAATTTTTTCAAAGTATATTATTTGGGTATTGTTGTTTTCAAAATCTTATTGCAATTACTTGATTGAAATAGATTGTGTGGCTTTGGACGTTATGCAGAAGGGGAAGACTCAAGTCTAGGAGTGACTAGTTGGTTGAATTAAGACAAGTGATTTCCTAAACCTTTTAATCTAGGAGAATTCGTGTATTTCCCTTCATAGTGTGTAGGAAGTAATGAGAATGACGTGAAGGGTTCATTGTTCCACTTGATTAATATTAATGAATAAAGAGGGGATTCAAGAAAAGGCAACGTGTTGATCATAATGTGTTGTGAATTGCCTTGTTGTGGCCCTTATTTCATTAATTGATGAAATGCTTTGATGGCATAATTGTGAACTTGAATTACTTGAATTGTTGTCTCTTCCTTATGGTGTGAATTTGCTTATGTGCATTGATTGTTGTACACCATGATGACACATGTGATATAATATAGAGCCGATAGAAAATGGTTTCAGCTAGTGATATGACATAAAGCCGATAGAAAATGGTTTCAGCTAGTGATATAATATAAAGTCGATGGAAAATGGTTTCGGCTAGTGATGTGACATAAAGTCGATGAAAAATGGTTCCTGCTGGTGATATTATGTCGAAGGGAAATTGTTACGAATGATATGATATAAAGTCAATGGGAAATGATTTCGGCTAGTGATATGATATAAAACCGATGAGAAATGGATTCGGCAAGTGATATGATATAAAACAAATAAAAAATGATTCCGGCTAGTGATATTGTGCTGAAGGGAAACGGTTCCGACAAGAATTTCATTATTGTGATTTGATGCATTTTGGTGCTTATGTTTGACCTACTTGTTTATTGTGATTGATGCACTTGTTACTTGTGATTGATCTACTTGACACTTGAGATTGACTTATTTTATACGTGTTGAGTATTGAATTGTGACTATTGGACTGTGATTATTGAGCCTTGTGAGAGCTCGTATTATAAAACGGTTACGTTGGGTTGATTTCTGTGCAGGTTTTAGTTTGAGGAGGTTTAGTTGGAGATAAAAGTAGTATTCAATTTCTAGCTAGTTTTCCTTATTTATTAGGTTTCTTGTTGGGTACCGTGTTGGTTGGTACTCACTCCTTACTTTTACACTTGTGTAGGTTCCGAGTTTGGTATTGTTTAATGATTTTTCTTCTCCCATTTTTGAGGCTTGTCAAAGGACCGTTGAGATGCAGCTGTTTGTCATCCCAGCGGCCCTCTAGTTCTCCTTGTATGATTTGTTCAATTTGAGAAACAAATACTTGACACTTGTAATCATCTTTAAATTATGTACTTTATGTATTGGTGGTTTGTACATGTGGCAACCAGGCTTTTTGCGGTGTTAATAGAGTGAATAAATTTTTCGCTTTTATCTTGTTCTTGCTTTATCTTTCCGCATTTCTTTTACTTCGTTGGGTTAAGGCTTACTTGTCTTGGTGGAAATAAGCAAGTGTCATCACGTCCATTCATAGATCATAACAGTGTGCCCTTCATTCACGAATAAGAAACTTGATATTAACATCTGAAAATAAAGTGGAAGCATCAACTTCAATATCACAATCTACGTACAATCTTGTTACTCCAATAATATATCTTTTTGTCATGCTTTACCTACAAAAAAAAATGAAATATTACAAAGACCCTGATAATAGTAGACTAATCTAAAATATTCGCTGCTACATACATGCAAAAAATATGGACGACTTAATAAGTAATACATACTATTTACATACCGTTTAAAGAAATCTAGACAAATAGACATTATACAACTGCTTCAGTTTTATCCCTTTTATGTATCTTGTAAATTCAATCTTTTCAACTATTAATGAATTACATTTATATTTAAGAAAGAAGTTGAGGTGTCACATTAATATATGAAAGGAGATTACGAGAATCAAAATATTTATTGGAGAGAACTTGATGGTCACATCAGTTGGTGAAACTGATATAGTCCACTTTTATTGCATGCTTATATCAAAAATTTAATTTAAACATATTGTAAATAATAATAATAATAATAATAATAATATTTTTGGTACAATCTATATATAATAATAGAGCTGAATGAAAAAGCGGTGATGTGGTGCTCTCTATGAGCTTCAATCCTATTTATCTTTTTTGTGTTTTTTTGGCCATTTTTCTAATTTTAAAATACAAAAAATTTATGTAATTACTAAAGATAGTGATATTTAATTCTTTCTTCATCAATAGCCATATTTGATTTATTTTTATCATTTATGCTATTATTCTCTTTTCCTATAATATTCCTCAATTTTGTCACGTCCCGAGCCTACACTCGGGGCGGGACTGACACTCGAGAACCATTGCTAGCCCCAAGCGAACCATTGGCCTAGCTTACTTACTCAGCGGAAAACTTAAACACAAGAAATAGTCTCAAATAAGGAACTAATGAAATAACTTAGAATGTCTTAAAAGAAACAATCAAACTAGCTAAGATGGCAACACAAGTCTTATAGCAAAACATCTGGAAATACAAGACTAAAGGACTCATAACTAATTGTCTATGAAGCCGCTAAATACTAAGAGGGATGTCGGGACAAGACCCCCGATTATCCTAACAACTGAAATACTAGAAAGCAATGTAAAAGGAATCCTCTAGAAAGCAAGGAGGCTCACCAACTGACTCTTGAGTGCTCAACTGGATCAACGGGGCACAAGATACTAATCCTGGTTACCTGTATCTGTATCATTAAAATATGCAGGCCAAATGACATCAGTACATTGAATGTACGAGTATGCGAGGGGAAAACTAAACATGACATAAGCTTGAAATGAATATGAAAGGAACACTTACCTTGACTTTACTCAACTCATGAATAACTCAACTCAAATTCAAGGTAAAAACAACAATATAGTGCAGTTTATACAAAGCATTTAAAACAGTAGGTGACAACTTAATGTATTAAAGAAAATACAATAGCAACTCAATTACATATAAAGTAATATAATATTGTGGGAGTTTCTCTAACCGACAACCACCACTATGAGCCTAAGTGATGATACAACGTCTTGCCCACGCTGCCAGAACTATCCTATACTTTGTCGTCATATAGAACATCTTAACTAAGTGGATCCACTAGTCTATGCTAAAAAGCACTAAGGAATCATCTAAAAAGTATGATCCTTTCTACCCATGATGGCTACATGGTTTATGGAGACTTGAGTTATTATGAACTCGTGTCCCCATATCGGTGCTCAATACTACTCCCAAAATATACTCAGCTCATATGTTTTAAAACAAAACTCTTTCTGTGATTTGAGATAATTACTCAAAAACTAGCTCAAAGGCTCTCTTGGAAATCAGTGTTTCCTTTCTTGTTCAAATGTGAAAACATTTTAACTCTTGGGAATAATTAGTTTCGTATAATCTTTGGAGAAATGAACTTTAGTCTTACTCTTTACTCAACTCAAAGCTTAAGTCTTAAAACAAAATTAAAACGTTTGCAAAAGACTTCTGAAATGACTCTAAGAATTCTCTAGACTTGGCTCTTAACTTTCCTTATATTTGAATTTATGGATTCAAGGATTGTTATTTGTGATAGGAAGGATCTTATGATGTTTAGGAGTGTTTTTAAATAGTTAAACATGAGAAACGATCAAGAAATCACTGTCTGGAAACTAGTCCGCGACGCGGAGATGCATTTATATATTTGGTCGCGAAATAAATTTTGAGGTAGACCGGTTTGTGACCGCGACGCGAGGAAGAATTTTCCCATCCTGAGGAACAGGTCCGCGTCTGGAACAAACGTGGACCTGATACCCAGATTCGCCGGTCTTTTTCCTTCTTCATTTTCCAGCT